>PVKV010014364.1:0-26553 GCA_004027835.1 Alouatta palliata | reverse complement strand
GAAATTGCTCATGAATGCATTTTCCCTAAGGCCTTCTGTGATACTACGTGGATTTCATTGTTTAGAAAGAGGCTTTTAAAAAACTGTTGTCTTTTTGATTAGGTGACTTAATACTAATAACTCATTTGTGCCTTGGCTAGGAGTTTGATTAACTAAAAACCAGTTCTTATTAATTTTATGACAAATGAACCTGAACAACATTATATCAAGGCATGTAAGCATAACTACCAAATGGCAAATAATCAAATACACATCAATTAAAAATAAAACTTACATAACTAAAATATTTTACCTAAATGAAAAATTCTACATACAGATATTAATAGCATTGGTCAATGTTATCTGTAAAAAAGCTGAATGTGCTTATGATATGGAACTTTGTTATGCCCCCTACCTAAGTAGATGCCATGAATTAAATGTTCACATGTTGTCCATGTATTTTGAGTCTATAATTAGAAAATGTTAGTAACATGACTATTTACTAATGGAAAAAAAAACTAGACTTAATTTGGTCAAACATAAATCACAAAGAATCCTTTTCAGTGTCTGGTGAGATGTAATGATACATAGGTCTATAACAAAGGTAAGTACATGGTATTTTCAGTTTTTGAAAAGTAAGATAATTTAACTAATGAAAATCTTGTGACCAATGACCATGATATGGACTATTTTTTTAAAAAAAGAACTATATCTACCAACATATCCAATTATTTAGGAAATAATTTTGTCTTTGCTTAAAAAGAATTTATGATAGTTAAGCTGCATAAGCAAGCACTTAAGGAAATGACCAGAATACCATCTTATATTCTTTTAATATTCCAGTGAGGAGTCCATAGTTCCAATGGAGTAGAAATGTTGTTACTAATAAAGTTAGTATAATACTTTCAATACTAAGGTGTCAGCATCAGTATGTATGCTAGATATGTTTCAGTAAACAGTTCAAAGGCTAAGATTTATTTTTGCACACATGCAATAAAAAGGCAATTCTTGTGATAATTTGGAATTTCATAAAATAATATCTTTACTTAAAAACATTTCACTCTAAATTTATAAACCCAAAATGTTTGGGAGAATTCATCAGAACACCACTAAACATTGATACACTTGACTAACTACACCTATATAAGTTAATATGATTCAGTGTATAAGCCATTCTTTAAAAATAGATCTTGTTATTTTGTAATGAAAACACACATACACAACCAACATAATTACCATAAACTTACATTCTGAGTACACAAGAGAAGTTTAGAAATTTCCTAAGCGGTGGCTCACGCCTGTAATCCCAGCACTTTGGGAGGCCGAGGCGGGCGGATCAGAAGGTCAGGAGATCGAGACCACCCTGACCAACATGGTGAAACCCTGTCTCTACTAAAAATACAAAAATTAGCTGGGCGTAGTGGCGTGCACCTGTAATCCCAGCTACTCAGGAGGCTGAGGCAGGAGAATTGCTTGAATCCAGGAGGCGGAGGTTGCAGTGAGCCGAGATCACGCCACTGCACTCCAGTCTGGCGCCTGGTGACAGAGCGAGACTCTGTCTCAAAAAACAAAAAGAAATTTCCTAAACCTATTCAAATGACAATACTTACTAAAGTAATTGATGTGGGTCTTCAGGCTGCTATGGGATCTTAATATAAATCATGATGGCATTGAGTAAGGTATTAAATATTCTTTGAAGGATATTTTTGAGCTGTTTCCCTAGTGTGTCTGTCAAGTGTAGCCGTAATCAGAATCTGACATTCCTCAGGGGATTAGACTAGTTATTTTAGGCCTAAAACTTCTCCTAGTTTATATGGGAAAACCTTAGAACATTAACTAAATATCTGCGGAAAAGCTTGAGCGGATTTCGCACATCGTTTTCAAGGAAAAAAAATGGTCCTTTCTAAAGGCATCTCTTGCAATCAATTCTATAGTAAGGTGAGATAAGAGGTTAAAGGAAAGGATGGAGACATGATTGCTAAATCTTTATGACAGAATATCAGCAATGCTTCTCACACACCTAGGACCCCAAAGAAATAAAATCTCACTTGTTTATTCATGTCATAATTGAAATTTAAAATTAAATTTGTTTATTTTCTGGAATCCATTACTGTTTTAAACTGCTTTGTGAAGCAACACAGTTTTCTTTTTAGCTGATGCATCTTCACTTTGATGATTCTTATTGATGAAACAAAATTAAAAAAAAAAAACTTTGAGGAAACACTGGAGAAGTACAACTATAGTTCTGCAATAAATAGAAAAGGACATTTTAAACAAAATTTTTAAATTTAAACAATTTTGTAGATAGGAAACTTCAGTGGGACAACTTATCTAGTGTTTCCTCAACTTTTTTTTTTCCTAAAAAGGATCCTCTTGAATAATATCTCAGTGTCACCTAGAATTCTGCTCTAGGGCAGGAAAACACCTCCTCAGATCAAGGTGAGCAAATTCCTTATGAGAAATGAGAACAATATAATAATATCAGTTGGGCCTTTTTGTTTGTTTGCAAGCATAACAGATGTCAAATTCAGGCTAACTTTCGCACCAGAAAATGAATTCTTGGTTTAAGGTAAGCTGAAGACACTGAGGCAGCTCATGAAGTCAATAGCTGAGATGCAAGAACCAGTCTTCAAGGGGCTGAAATAGGATAACCTCTGATCCAGTGCTCTGCCTCTCTCCCTCTCTTGCTCTTAGTTTCTTTTTCTCTCTGATTAAAAAATAAACAAACAAACAAGTCTGGCCTGTCGTTTTCTGTTCACACCTTGTCCTCTTAAAGCAAACCAATTTCCCCAGGTGTTTGTGGATTATGTGTCTTGCAGCCCAAATTTAACAACTTAATAGTCAAGAAGTGCTGGCATTGCCCAATGCCAATGTAACTATTACAAGGATGAATGCTGATTCGCTTTACTTGAGTCACATGCCCATTTCTTGACCAATTGTTGTTATTAAAAGGGTGGAAAACTATGAAAAGCCAAAACTAGGTCATATGTGGTCAAAGAACAGGGTCTTCTAAGAGAAGGAAAGCTGACAAGTGCTGACTGCATTTCATTAATTACAAACTAAGATGCATTCTTTTGTCAAGAAGCTCAGAACTAAATGGATGCCTTCCCTTTAATAATATAGTCTTATCCTAGGCCCCGCGTATCTATGTTCCTGTTTGTTTTCACTTTTCTTGTTAAGTAATGACTATGTTTCTTAAATACATTTAATACTATAAGTTACTTAAAAATTTGCTTTGGAGATAGGTAGTATATGTTACAACAATGTAATAGATCAAATGCCACTGAGTTTCTGGTAGATCAAAGCATTATCTGTTTTAGAAAAGTTAAATGAAGCATAGTAGTTTTATCTTAGCAAATGTAGACAGCTATTCATGCAAAGAATGTGGCTAAAAATATTAAGAATTCTACAGTCTATTGGCACTGCCCACTGGGTGACTTAAGCAGTAGTTAAACTAGATTCAGCTGTGACTTTAATTGTTGATGCCATATAAAAATAACTACTGGGTGTGATTTAATCTTCTTGCTTCTAGAAATGCTTGAGCTAATTTATAAACATTGTAGGTGACTAAACATAGCCAGTGACCTATTATTATGAGATGTTGCCATATCATACTAAAGTTTCCAGAGAATGCAATGAGAAACAATGTATAATATTTCTTGGCCATTATATATTTAAAATTATATGTTTGGATATAGGTTGTCATACACTTGGGTGAAGTTTAAGATGTTAAATGTAAACAGTGAATAATGGTGACATAAAACTTTTTTTTTTTTTTTTTTTTTAAGAGTGGTAAGAGGATGTACAAAAGGTATCAGCTGAACTCTTCGGTTTCTACAAAAATGTTTTCAACTTAATTCACCACTGTCCCTAGACATACTGTATGGAAGGATATGACCTGAGAGTTAGGATGTCTACCAAACCACTCACTTAGAAATTGAAGAGATGGCTTGCTAAATATATTATTCACTGCTTACAGTGAAAAAACTCATTTGATATCCCTGCTCTACCAGAAACAAATTGCTTTCCACTTGTAAAAGCCACCCATTAAATCCTGGAAGCCTTCTCAAGTGTATGTGTCTCTAAAATTGTTATTGGGATGATCAAGTCTCCATTCCTTCAGAATTCTTAGTTCTCCAATTTTTGGAATTTCAATCAAGTGATATACCAAAGGGTATCACTGTTCCTCTTGACTTTTCTAAAGAGGACCTTCTGTTTTCACTGAAAGATTCTAAAATTCTATGCAAAATCTGATATTGATGCTAAAGAATGAACCAAAGGACAATTTCAAGCTTGAAAGGGAGTTGAGTCAGGTGGTGTAGTAAATTGAATAACTGTCACCTACAGATATGAAGTCTTAATCTCTGGAACTTATTTAGAAAATTGTCTTTGGGATGGGTGCAGTGGCTTATGCCTGTAATGCCAGCACTTTAGGAGGCTGAGGCGGGTGGATCACCTGAGGTCAGGAGTTCGAGACCAGCCTGGCCAACATGGTGAAACTCTGTCTCTACTAAAAATACAAAAATTAGCCAGGCGTGGTGGCAGGTGCCTATAATCTCAGCTACTTGGGAGGCTAAGGCAGGAGAATTGCTGGAACCTGGGAAGCAGAGGTTGCAGTGAGCCGAGATCGCACCATTGCACTCCAGCCCAGGCATCAACAGCGAGACTCTGTCTCAAAAAAAAAAAAAAAAAAAAAAAAAAAAGAAGAAGAAGAAAGAAAATCGGTCTTTGCAGATGGAATCAAATCAAGGATCTTAAACTGAGGAAATTACTCTGGGTATGCTGATGGGTCCTGAATCCAATGGCCAGTGTCCTTATTAGAGATACACAGAAGAGAGACACACACAGAAGAGGCAGAGGCAATATGACCACAGGGGCAGAAATTGGAATCCCAGGTCAATGAACGCTTGACACCACAAGAAGCTGGAAGGGACAAGGATCAGAATCTCCCATATGTCCTCTGGAGGGACTATAGCCCTGCTGACAACTTGATTCTGGACATCTGGCTTCCAGAACTGTAAAAAGAATGAATTTCTGTTTTTTATGTTACTCAGTTTGTAGTAATTTGTTATGGTAGTCCTAGGAAACAAATACAGGTTCCTACAGTCCTAGAAAACAAATAGACTAAACTATAGTGGCCAGAGGAAGTTTTCTTACAGGTCCTACAGTGCATGTATATTTGTGGGGAACTGGGGATTTTTTAAGCCTTCAACTACGGGTCTTTACCCATGATTTTGGGAGTTGTCTGGGGTTAGTTAGACATGTCTCAATTTTATAACATCTAGTAATAACTATGCCTTATAAATTTTTTTCTAGTAAACAGAAATGCATGGAAAAAACATCTATCCTATTGGAATCTGTAAATCTTCCCAGTACTTTGGAGGATGGTGGCTTACTCTTTGGGAAGACAAAGGAATTTATTTTCTGCTCTTGCTAGGGCTTTGAAATCTAGAGGCCCTCCCTTTTGTGGGCTTCTGTGGCTTTCTTGTCCACCATCCTTGCACTTGCCACATTATATTACAATATCTGCCTATACATAAAGGTTTTCCTTAATGTATTACTCACTCTGAGGGACAAAATTTATTCATTTTTGGATCATAGCATAGTTCCTAACAGCCAGTAGGTGTTTAGTTAGTGATGATTAAATAAGTTAATACATGATGACATAGAGATTGAGACCTTTTTTTTTTTTTAGGATTTGGAGGCACAGTTTGGTAACATGCCTGAATTCTATAGAACAATCAAGAAAAATACACTTGGCTATTATCTAATGACTCTTCCCAACATAGCTCTGGATACTGAGAACTTCCTTGATCTAACTCACAAAAGCCTTTTCTCGTTTGTCCACTTTATTACTTCAAACAGCTGTGAAGATTTTTGGCCAGAGTTGGCCATTTGTGTGTGGGTATGACAGGTCTGATTATGCAGTTTTTCCTAGTCCCATCCTTCCTTTCAGCTTAGTCTCCTGCCCTGAACTCTACCACGAGGACATCAGATGTGGGGAATTGACCATAGCTAAGTTCCTGTCTTTTAGCCACAATGATTGAATTCCATTTATCTGTAGCTAAGGTTCATTGTTAATACAGCTGTCTAAAGAGAGGAAAAGGGAGAAAGAGGAGGAGAAACTGTTGTTTGCAAGGCAAGTCTGGTTCTTTTCCCAGTTTTCTAAGTTAGTCCAAGCTGGTAGTCCAGTCCCATTCTGAACACACAGGTAACCAAGCAACTTCTGAATAAATGAGTCATAGTAGCTAGAAGAAAAAATAATTGCAAGGCTTATTTTTAAAACTTGACAAAACTTAGAAAGAGTTCAAGTGATTTGCTCAAGATTGTGCCAATAGCTAGATGCAAAGCTTAGACTAGGACCTAGATATCTGTACTCAGAATCCACTTTTTATTATGACTTTCTGTTATTTAATATATAGCTTTTTTAAAAATAAAATTGATACTATTACAGTAGAAATAAGCTCACATTATACAAAGATACCAATAGAAGTGTGAAGTTTAGATGGTATCTCAACATCCCCAAGTAACTATTCTTGGTGAGCGTATTTTGAGATGTTTCTCTTTGCAGCCACACACATATATGCAATTTTACACAAATGTGGTAGCTCTGCTTGCTGTCCTGTAATCTGTTTTTATCTTCCCTCAACATGTTATATGATTTCTTTCTGTGCCATTAAACATACTCAGTAACTCTCAATACTACGTAGTATTTCATTGTTCATTTAGATCCTATTTTATTCCCATTTTGGAAGATTTCCATTCTTTCCTAATTTTAGCTTTCAGACACAATAAAATAGTTATAATCTTGTCCCATGATGTATTCTACATCAATTCAACTGACTATATCACTTATTCCTTTCATGGTAAGGAGCTTTCTGATTACTTTCCTGTCTCCTATGTGTATGGCTTATGGTCAGAAGACTGCTTTGTGGTCTTGGGCAAGTCATTAAAATATCCTGCACCCCAGTTTCCTCATCTGTAAATAAAGATAATACCACTTGCTTCACAGGACTACAGTGATGATTTTTAAAAGCTAATATATAATATAGGGAGTAGTGCTTAGCACATGGTACTCAATGAATGTTATCTAGTAGGAAGAGGGAGGAGGCTTAGGTAGTTATGGTCTCAACTCCAAGGGACAAACAAAGATCTGTGCAAAAGTATTCTTTTATGATGACATTATATACACCAACTTGAATGTGTGCAGCTGAAAGCTGACCAAAAGTGTGGAAATTTTATCTCATTTATGACACATTCTAGATAACTTATGCTCTTTCTTTCCATAAGGTCAGAAACTACGTCTTTTTGCTTACTGTTATATCCGAAGTAACTAACAGATTGCCTGGTTAATAATAATAACAACAGCAACAACAACATAAAGACAATGAGTAGCTAACATTTGTCGTATTATCCATGAAAGATGAATATCATGTATTATTTTTATAAATGAATTTTCTATCTCTTAAAAATTATATAGCTCTGTCAAAAACACTCATCTGGCAATTTGCCATTTTAAAAGCTTCATTTCATTGATTTCAATTTATATTTGTTGAATTAATAATCTATGTTTACTAAAGAAAATTTAAGTAGAAATGCATGTATATGGAACCACAGCATATCCAAATCATTGTGAATAATATATAATTAATGTGTATGTTAGATTCAATATTGTTGAAATTGCCCATCTTGCTACAAAATGATAATTAGATGCATTTCACCTTAATATATATATCCCCTCTGAAAAATACTTTTTCTATAATGACTGTTAAATTTAAAAATGTGTGAAATACAATAATAGACAAACTTGAAAATGAGTTATTGACTTAATGTACCTGAAGCGAAAATCATTTTTCATGAAATTATTTTTTACATAAAACTTATTTCCATGGAAAATAATTTTTTAAGTTCTTCAACTTCTCAAATGCTAAAATACAAATAATTGGTGATAAAGGTAATGAAATTGGCTATTTCATTGAATGAAACATTTTACTTGAATAAACCAGTGTTTACTGTATCATATGTTATATTGATAACTACTTAAAGAATTAACTTCCTTGATAAAATTTGAATGATGTTAAAAAAATTAATTGACCTGAATAAAACACTTTATTTTAATAAAAAGTTTAATGTTGTAGGGCTAATTGTGTTCATACTTTAAAGTAAATTAACTTTTGTAATATCATTAAAGTGTTCTCTAAAACTCTCTTCTATCATTAAATGAAGAGAGTTCTTTAAACTGCCTTTGATACTCCCACACGTGTTCTGTCTACATCAAACAAAAATGGAAGGGGGTTGGGTAGAATCGGCCAAATGCCTAGAAGAAGAGAGAATTGAATTGTCAAGTAGTCAGGTTAATATGAAATCATTCAATGTGAGCTCTGAATGGTTGAGAAAGAGGAAAAAAATACAGCTCTAGAAGTTAGGTAAGGGGTTTGGGTTTTTAGCTTCTTCTATCATGAGCTAAGTGGTTTTGGACAAGACATTCTCAACCTCGCTTAGTATCAAAAGTGGAGGGATTCAGTGATAAACAATAGATTATACAGTTGTCCCTCAGTTATGTACAGGATTGGTGTCAGGTCCCTTGCATATAACAAAATCCTTGAATACTCAAAGCCACAATTAGCCTTGTGGAACTCATGTTATACCAAAGGTTGATTCTCTGTTTACGCGGGTTTCTCATCTTGTAAGTGCTGTATTTTCCATCGGTGCTTGGTTGAACAAAGTATACATGTAAGGGCGCACCTGCAATCCAAACTCATGCTGTTCAAGAGTAAACTGTGTATTAAGTCTGTGTGAGAGAAAAAATGTGTCATACTAGCTTAATATTTATGATTTTTTTTAACAAGACAGTTAATATATATTAAGCTCAAGCAAAGTCTCAGGTCCTATGTAATGAGCCACTTCCCTTTTCTGAAGCCAGCCTTACTTTCTGTTCTTCGTTGCGCTAAAATACAATTCTGCCATTATATATATGTAACAATTTTAATTAGTCAGAATGGACTAAGCACTTAGGTATCACCATCTAACATTTTAACTACTTTTAAGAAGTTGTTCTCCGCTCAGGTGGCATTGAATCAATGCATAATCTAATTGTAAAAGGGATGCACACCTCATTTCTACATAATTCTACACTGAAGTAAATGATATCAGCTAGAAACACAATTGCCTTATAAAGACTATTCATCCCATCTACTAATTACTGACAGGAAATAAATAAAAACACTTGATGTTAACCTCACGAAGGCAAATTACTTTCACTACCACCTCCCACGTGTAAGTTCTAAGTTGGCTTTTAAACTGACAAAAAAACTTTATGTTGTTTCATTACATGGCATGTTTTAAACCAAATCTCTCTCTCTGTTTCTCTCTCTCTCTCTCTCTCTCTCACACACACACACACACACACACACACACACACACACCATGCTCACACACATAAACATATGGAAAGTGACCAGGATTTAGTTGACATTCTAAATTCAGGGAAAAATCACCAAAATTATTTATTTTGAACTTTATTTAATTGATTAAATTATGTATTTACCTCAATCACGTAATGATTTATTGTTAAAATTTCATGGATTTTAACTTTCTCTCACAATAGTAACTATGGTAAATTATTTGCAGAGATCCATGATAATTCCTCCTATTTTTATATTCACAATCTTTGCTGTGTAACTTAGCTGCTCTTCCTATTACAAGTATAGAGTCTGCTCCTTGCTTTAAGTCCAGGTTGGCATTGTGACTTGCTTTAACCAATAGAACGTAGCGGAAATTACTTTGTGATTTCTAAGCCTCTTTTTGCCTCTGAAAACAGTGAAGCTGAGATGTGAAGAGGTTCAGATTCATCTAATGAAATTAGCAGAGCCTAGCTGACAAGTATGACCACCTGCCAGACATGTGAGGTGAGCATCTTGCACCACCCAGTCCCAGTTGGCTACAGAAATGAACCTGGATGAGACCAATAGAAAAACCACTCAGCTGAACTCAGCCCAAATTTCTCATCAGAAAATCACGAACAAATGCAATACTTGTTATTTTAAGCCATGACATTTTGAGGTCATTTATTATATGGTAATAGAAAACTCATACACTGACATATTAATAAATTATTTCAAGAGAAAAGTCAAGTGACTTCATAGGTCAAAGAACATTATTTCTTTAATATATCCTGAAACTGTTCGCCTCTTACAGGCAACTGCTTAATGGGAGCAAAAAAAAAAAAAGCAAAAGTATGTTTTTTTTTTTTTGTTTAGTAGTCCCAAAGTGAGAAAAATGGAAGATTTATTTAAAATATGAATACATTCTACTAAAGAGATAATTTTCTCCTTTCTTTACCTGAAACGTCCAAGTAAGGATTCCACTTTGCTGCCCTTTGTTTTTTAGGAACCTGTTTTTGTTTTGCTTGTTGACATTTAAAAAAAAATCACTCTTGAAACTTACTAAGCAAAATGTCCCATTTGGCAAATTTCCCAGAACAATAACTATAAATGCATGTTTAGGCTACAAACCACAGTTTACTTGGCACCAGATAATTTGTCATACCTTCCCCCACCATAGTCATTGGACTTAGATATGTGTAATCACCAAATACAACTTTTGAATAGACAGTATAAAAAGGAGGTGAGGACAAAAAAAAAAAAAAAAAAAACAACTTTGAAACCTTCCTTAGCTGACTCCTACAGAGAGAAAAGCAGTGGGAGAGAGTATATATATAGATGTAGATATAGATATCAATATATAGCCATGTGTGTGATTACATATATAAATGAAATTTATATTTGCAAAAGAACCACATAGTCAGCCTATGAACTGATAAATGCTGACATGGAAATTGCTAAGATTTCTGGAGAAAAAAATAATAAATATTTTTTTTGCATGTAATGCTAAAATAAATTCCACATGAACGCAAATTTTCCAACAAAGAAAAATGTTAGAAGATATTAAATTTGAAAAAAATTCTCCAAGTAAAAAAACAATTAAAAAATTAAAAAGTATTAGCAATGTATATGCACAATTAAATGGCAAATAGTTTGTATAGAACCTTACTCTTTCAATAATTTCTTTATATTTTAATATAAAAATACAAAACTCTCAGTACTCATTGCTCTTTTGTGTTATTTCTGGATACACTCTCGTTATTTTTTTCCTATATTGATTTCAGAATCATATTGTTAGAAAGCACCAGCAACAAAAGAACTGTTAGCGTTTTTGTTGGGATTGCATTCAGTGTATTAGTTTGACTAGGAAGAATTGACATACTTAAAATGGTCCTTAATTATAATTTATAATTCTGCTTACCAAAAATCACCTATTCAAAGTTACCATTGGGTTATTCAGCAATAACTTAAAGTTTTATCTGTGCTTTATTTTTTTAATGTTAATCTTGGTATTTCTTATGTGGTTTATTTCTACATATTTGGAGGTTTTTGTAATACCTTAAATTTTATCTTTATTATTTCTTCTAAGTGGTTGTTCTTTCAGAAACTCATTTGACAGACTACTCATGGAGCATTGATTAAGTTTCCATCACTGTCCTAGGAACCACAGATACAAAAGTGAACTATGCAGGCAGAAATCCTTGACTTTATGTCATGATGAGGGTGATAGAAAATAATCAGGATATATAATACTAGTATATTAGTATGTAAGTATAAGTAGGTTAGATAAAAGGAAGTGCTGAAAAGAATTTTGAAATTTTAGATATAAACAAGAAAGAACTCACTGAAATGACACATAAAATGCTTAACAAAAAGTGGAAGCAAGTCACATGCTTATCTGGGGTGGGGCATTCCAAGAAAAGACTTCAGCCCTGTGGTGGAATGTGGCTGATGTGCTCCAGAATAGAGAGGAGGGGAGAACTGGGGAGATCAAAGAAGAGCAGAGAGCTATCCGGGGAAAGGGAGGCTGCAGTTCACTCAGGGCCTTGTAAAAATTGTGTATATATATGTACATGCTGTAATAAAATGAGAGTAGTAAATTAATGTTTTTATTATACTGCTTTCTATTTCTCCTTGCATCTTCTGTAATTTCTGTTTTATAGATGCTACCACTACCATATTTGGTGCATAAAGATATATAACTGTGTATTTTCAATGTGAATGGTTCTCTTTATTATTATGAATGCCTGTTGGACTGATACTAAGATTGCAACTCCTATATTATTTTGTTTGTATAGGTTGCAACTCCTATATTATTTTGTTTGTATATATTCATTTGTTGGCATACCCTTTACCTATTCCTTTTTAATTTAAAAATTTTAACACTTCTAAATCTCTTCTTTTGTTAAGTGACTATCCAGTATATTAAAAAAAATTGTTAGGTTTTTGTTTGTTTGTTTTTGTCTAATGCAAATCTGAGACTAACTCTTCTGCCGTAGTTCTTTCAATTACTCTTTGGTTGGCTGAAGTTCATCCTATAGAAATTCTTCCATAGGGTTCATGGGAATAATACTTCCTTGGATATTACATATGCAAAATTCTCTGCATGCAGTATTTGTACTGGCATGAGAACTTGATTAGATATAAATCTCACTCTACTTCTACCATTAGCAGAATGTTGGTGTCTCCTCAAAATTCATGTGTTGAAAACTAATTCCTGATGTGATGGTATTAGGATGTAGGGCCTTTGGGAGGAGATTAGGTCACAAGGGTAAAGCCCTCATGAAAGGGATTAGTGCTCTTCTTAAAAAAAGGCTCCAGAAAGCTCCTCTGTTTCTTCTGCCATATGAAGACACAGCAAGAAGGTACTGTCTATGAACCAAGAGGAGAAGCCTCACCAAAAATTAATCTGATCACACCTCGACCTTAGACTTGGCAGCCTCTAGAACTTTTGGACATAACTTCCTATTGTTTATGAGCCAACTAGTGTGGCACTCTATTTTAGGACCCTAAAGGGACTAAGGCAACTTCCTTTGAGGATCTCGTAGGTCTTCTTGCAATAAATGTCACTCTTGCAAATTCTGTGGACATCCTGAATTTTCTCAATGCATAGATGCTTTATCTGTTGCCTGTCCAAAGAATTTGTTTTCTACATTTGATGTCTAATATATTTACTAGTTCAAGCCTCAATATCAATATTTGAGGTTAAATTTGCAGGATATAGTGCAGAGTGCATTCTTATATTTAGATTCAAGTTTTTTGCATTGTAAAACTCTTAAGCTCTACTTATTACTATATTTTGTTGCATAGTATGAATAAGACAAATCTTCAAGTCTGAAGAAACAAAATACCTTGATAACTTCAGGGCTGATACAATACTGTTTAATTCATTATTATCATTAATTACCCCTAGAACTATTGAGATTAATATACGCTGTATAATTGGGCCTTATTCCTGGCAGACCATGTCAAACTTAAACCTTAAAAAAAAAAATCACATAAATTCCAGAGATTTGCATGGGTACTACATGAACAGCTTTCATGTATTTAGTTGTTATATTTTGAAGAATGAGATTTATACTGATGTGTCTGAATTCATGTTTATAATCAGTTGTGTTAACCTGAGCTCATAATTTTGATTTTATAACAGCAGTGCTATGTACTCAAGACAGTCTTGTAGGTAATGGTAATCATATGCCATTTCTTAAAGCTGTAGCCTTTTAGCTTTTAAAAGTACATTTCCTCCCACTCCCAAAAGGTCTAGAAGTAGGTCCTAATAACAAAATGATGAGTCTAAAAAGAAGACCTATTTGAAACAATCAGTGAGAGACCCTATTTTTCTACAAAGGAATAAACAGAATATTGTACATTCTCACTTTATAATTTTGACATTTTTTTCTCTTTTCCAGTCTTATCTGTTCTGCTTTGCCCTCTCTCTCACTTGGAAACAGTACTTGATGAGTTCAGGGTCCAGGCTGCATATCCTGGCTCAGTGTCACATATACCTCAACAGTCCATGAGTCACTCTCCTGTTTCTTGGAAAGAGAAGGCAGGCTTGTCTAACTATCAACTTGGTGAACTCCCACGGTTCCCCAGAGCATGAGCTGAAAGAAAATCTCTTTGCAACAACCATTCCCTAGCCAACACTAACATAATGGAGAGCATGTAAACAGTTGGCTGGACTGATTGTTACAAGGGTTGAAGAAAAGCAAGAGTGGCTTTCACTCAGACAATGGAATCTTCACTCTATATGCAAATTTCTTGGCTCCCATTTCTGGGACTTTTCACACTTCAGAGTGTGCAGTCTCACGATGTACTAACACTCCTTACAAAGCCCAGAGCACAGAACTCTCAGATCACTACCACAGGACTTCAATTTCACTGACTTTGGGTGACCTGTGCTTCAAAGTAAGAACTAAACTCCAGAGCTGGATTTTTTAGTTCTTTGCTGTACACCCCTCCCTTTCAAGACTCTCCTAAATGGGTTTAATTCTAGCTTTATCACAGCTGTTGGCAAACCAAGTGCACATTAGGGATCTCAAAATTATGTAGTTAATTATATATTACTGTGAAGTACTATGCTGAGGAATGATCATAATGTCTTCCAAACTATTTAAACATAACAATAGAAACACACAAAAACACATGGATGCAAGAGAGTGATGCCAGGTTTGGCTTCTGTGCTGTCAGTCTTTTAATGTAAAAATGTAACAAAAAAAAGACTGTGATTGAAACTTTTAAATTTCATGTTTTTCTTTCTCCCAGTAGTAAACTGTCGATGTTGAGAAAGTGTCCAATTTTGCTTAAAGATAAACTACAGTAAATTTACCAACACAGTCAGATTCTGACTCTATCATTTGCTTTGACAGCAGAGGTCTAAATCCAAAATTATGAAGTGATTTTTTCATCTTCTGGCTGTAATTGTAAGTGATAATAACTGAATGCTACTCATATTACAGTCAGTGTCTGTATATATACATACATTTTTTTTTCTTTAGTTCTTTGGGCATAAAGTATCCCTTAATTCCAAGGATTTTGCAAATGTCTTTATAAAAAGTATTAGATTGTGTTTTGTATGTAATTACAGAAATCTTGAGGTGATGTTTATATAATTGAAAATATTTTATTGTAGGGGAATATTTAAGTGACTCAGATGTTTCCACAGTTATTAGATGTTACGGGGGAGAATCCAAATGGCTGAGAATATGTTTTTATAAAACATGTAGTGTTTGTTATGAGGGACAGGATTTTTCAAATATTAAATTTGTATCACTTAAATATTCTGAATATAAAATTATTATTCTTATTTCTTAAGTTAATAAACATTTCCTAAGGTTCTAACATGTGCCAAATACTTGGCAGAGTGCTAAAGAATCAATGACCTGAGCTACAGTATGTACTTAGAATGGATTATCTTATAAGAATTATTTTAAGGCCAATATCCCTAATGAACATTGTTGCAAAAATCCTCAATAAAATACTGGCAAACTGAATCCAGCAGCAAGTCAAAAACCTTTTCTACCATGATCAAGTCAGCTTTATCCCTGGGATGCAAGGCTGGTTCATCATAATGCAAATCAATAAGTGTAATCCATCACATACACAGAACCAATGACAAAAACCACATGATTATAATAGATGCAGAAAAGGCTTTCGATAAAATTCAACTTCCCTTGATGCTGGAAACACTAAATAAGCTAGGTATTGAAGGAATGTATCTCAAAAATAATAAGAGCTATTAATGGCAAATCTACAGGCATCATCATACTGAATAGGCAAAAGATGGAAGCATTCATTTTCAATACCAGCACAAGGCAAGGATGCCCTCTTACCACTCCTATTCAACATAGCATTTGAAGTTCTGACCAGGGCAATCAGGCAAGAGAAAGTAATAAAAGATATTCAAATAGGAAAATTGGAAATCAAATTGTCTCCATTTGCAGATGACACGATTGCATATTTAGAAAACCCCATTGTCTCAGCCCCAAAACTCTTTAAGCTGATAAGCAACTTCAGCAAAGTCTCAGGATAAAAAACATCTATGTGCAGAAATCACAAGGATTCCTATACACCAATAAGAGACAAACAAGAAAGCCAAATCATGAGCAAACTCCCATTCATAATTGCCACCAAGAGAATTAAATATCTAGGAATACAACTTAGCAGGGATGTAAAAGACTGCTTCAAGGATAATCACAAACCACTTCTCAAGGAAATAAGAGGGGGCACAAACAAATGGAAAAACATTTCATGCTCATGGTTAGGAATAATCAATATTGTGAAAATGGCCATACTACCCAAAGTAATTTATAGATTCATTGCTATCCCCATCAATCTACCATTGACTTTCTTCACAGAATTAGAAAAAAACTACTTTAAATTTCATATAGAACCAAAAAAGAGCCTGCATAGCAAAGACAATCCTAAGCAAAAAAGAACAAAGCTAGAGGCATTATCCTACCTGACTTCAAACTATACTACAAGGCTGCAGTAACCAAAACAGCATGGTACTGTAACCAATACAGATATATAGACCAGATGAACAGAACAGAGGTCTCAGAAGTAATGCCACACATCTACAGCCATTTGATCTTTCACAAACTGACAAAAGCAAGCAATGGGAAAACGAATCCCTATTTAATAAATGGTGTTGGGAAAACTGACTAGTCATATGCAGAAAACGTAAACTGGACCCGTTTCTTTCACCTTATACAAAAATTAACTCATGATGGATTAAAGACTTAAACATAAGAACTAAAACCATAAAAACTCTGGAAGAAAACCTAGGCAATACCATTCAGGACATAGGCATGGGCAAAGACTGACTAAAACACCAAAAGCATTGGCAACAAAGCCAAAATTGACAAATGGGATCTAATTAAACTAAAGGGCTTCTGCACAGCAAAAGAAACTATCATAAGTGTGAACAGGCAACCTACAGAATGGAAGAAAAGTTTTGCAATGTATCTATCTGACAAAGGTCTAATATCCAGAATCTACAAGAAACTTAAACAAATATACAAGAAAAAAAACAAATAACCCCATTGAAAAGTGGGTAAAGGATATGAACAGACACTACTCAAGAGAAGACATTTATGCAGCCGACAAACACATAGAAAAAAGCTCATCATCACTGGTCATTAGAGAAATGCAAAGCAAAACCACAGTGAGAGACCATCTCATGCCAATTAAAATGGCCATGATTAGAACGTCAGGCCATGATTAGAACAAGAGATGCTGGAGAGGATGTGGAGAAATACGAATACTTTTACACTCTTGGTAGGAGTATAATTTAGGTCAACTATTGTGGAAGATAGTATAGAAATTCCTCATGGATCTAGAACCAGAAATATCGTTTGACCTAGCAATCGCATTACTGGGTATATATTCAAAGTATTATAAATCATTCTACTATAAAGACACGTGCACACATATGTTTCTTGCAGCACTCTTCATAGTAGCAAAAACATAGAACCAACCCAAATGCCTATCAATGATAGACTGGATAAAGAAAATGTGGTACATATACACCATGGAATACTATGCAGCCATAAAAAAGGATGAGTTCATCTCCTTTGCAGGCACATGGATGAAGCTGGAAACCAACATTATCAGCAGACTAACAAAGGAACAGAAAATCAAATACCACATGTTCTCACTCACAAGTGAGAGTTGAACAATGAGGGGAACAGGGAGGGGACACAGGGAAGGGAACATCACACACCGGGACCTGTCGGGAGGTGGGGGGCTAGGGGAGATATAACATTAGGAGAAATATCTAATGTAGAAGATGTGTTGATGGGTGCAGCAAACCACCATGGCACATGTATCCTATGTAACAAAGATGCACATTCTGCACATGTTTCTCAGAACTTAAAGTATATATATATGTGTGTGTGTGTGTATATGCAAATTGACACATATGCTAAATTTTATTTAAAAATAAATAACTTGCAGTTTAAAAAACAAAAGAAGAGTGCAGTACTTTTTTTGCTTTGGAAAATAGAAAGATGAAGGGTTGGTTTCCTCTCTCAAAGACTCTACCGTTACTAGGAGCAATAAAACACGCAAATGGAAAGCACTATACAAAGCAGAGTATGATCACACCAAAAGAGAGGTGCCATGCTCAGACATTAGAGAAGTTAGAGGAGATTTCAGACCATAGGGACAGAATTAATTTCATTGCCAGTTAAACCAGGTCTTTGAAGGACCAGTAAAAGATTCAAATAGAAAGAGATAAGTTCAGGGAATAAGTATTTTTGGCAAATGGAATAGCATAAAAATTACTCTTAATTAGCTAAACCACATAGAGAGGATTATAATCAATTATGGGGACTGATTTTTATAAAAAATATTCCAAATTGAAGCATGTACCGAATAAGGTGACCAGGGTGGTGAGATGATTTTAAACCATGTGATGTTGTGAATAGATGATCTAGAAGAGAGGAGAATTAATTAAGAAAGACATGATAGTTGTCTTCGCATCCTTGAAAGTCAGTAATGTGAAAGAGAAATTAGACGTAACTCTGAATATAATAGAAGCAGAGCCAATACCAACTGTAGAAACTACAAGATCAACTTCAACATAAGAAATAAATATTCAACAGTAAAAAGTATTTTAAAATGGGAGGGGATGACTTCAGGATGAAGATTTTCAAGGAAGGCAGTGTGTATAGTGGGCAGAGCCTCACTGCCAAAGAACAATTCTCACAAGCTGCATAACCATTATAAGCCACTTAAACTCTGAGCCTCTGTTAAAGCTCATTTCTAAAATGGGAAAATTCATTAAATATCTACCTCATAGGGCTATTTTGAGTATCCAGTGAGTGACTAACCTTTATAATGTCTGGAATATTATAAATGGTGTGATACGGTTTGGCTCTGTGTCCTCACTGAAATCTCATGTCAAATTGTAATCCCTACCAGTCAGAGGAGGGGCCTGGTGGTAGGTGATTGGATCACGGGGGCAGATTTCCCCCTTGCCATTCTCATGACAGTGAATTAGTTCTAATGATATCTGATGGTTTAAAAGTGTGTGGCACTTCTCCCGTCACTCTCTCTCTCCTGCTGCAATGTGAAGAAAGTACTTGCTTTCACTTCACATGCCATGATTGTAAGTTTCCTGAGGTCTCCCACTCAGGCTTTCTTTTAAGCCTGTGGTACTGTGAGTCAATTAAACCTCTTTTCTTCACAATTACTCAGTCTCAGGTAGCTCTTTATAGCAGTGTGAGAAGGGACTAATACAAGTGCTTTAAAAATTTAGCAAATTAATGGCTGAGCAATCTCTTAATAGCTATTATAGATGCTAGTTTATACTTCAAGTTGTGTGTCTCTCTAAGTTTTTGTCTCTAAAGCTTTGCTTATAATGCAAATAAGTAATCCTTCAGGTAAACAATATTTTACCTCAGAGTTTCTCCTGGGAATCTGCAAGTAATTGTCATAAAAGATTAATTTTCTACCCCTCGGTCCTCTGTTGCTCAATAAGGTAGCCACTGGTCGTATGTGACTATTTAGCCCTTGAAATGTAAATGGTCAGAATTAAGATATCCCTCCGGTGTGAAATACATACTGAATTTCAAAGACTTAGTACAAATAAAAGGCTGCTGTGGCTAGATTGAAGTGAGGGTGGCTAAGAGTAGTAGGAACGGGGACGGAAGTAGTAGGGAAGGTGGGCTAGAATCAGGTTTTGTGATCTAGAACATAAAAAGGAATTTGAATTTTATTCCTTTGGAATGGGAAGCTACTCTAGGGCTGGAATGATTAGAATATAGACAATTTCTTATTGGTCTGGAATATAGACTCTAAAAGCCAATTTGTAAAAACTAAGCCCTAAATGTATAGCAAGCTGCAAATCATATCACTTCAAAGCATTACAGAAATGACATGATTTGAGCTAAATTTTGGAAAAATTTATCTCAATCTTCTTGAGTTAAACAAGAAAGGCTCAGATTAAAGTGGTATTAGGGAAGTGATAAAAAGTGAATAGAGAACACATTTTGCAGAATTTGTTCTACATCCGCTTTTTAGATTCATTTACATGTAAATTACATGTATCCACATGATGCGTGAATTACATGTGTGATGTAGAGGTAAAAAGATCAGTTAAAGATACCTCTTGAGGTTTCTGGCCTGAGTGCATCAGGGTGCCATTTACTGAGAGGGAAAGGACTGTGAGAAGAGCAAGTTTTGTATTATCAATATTATCATTATTTGACAGTTGCATATTTAGATTCACCAAGCAAAGTTGTGCTGATTGTCAGGGGTGATACTAGGGTGAAGTGAATGTGACATTTGCCTTGGGTGTAAAATTTAAGGGGTCACCAAAAAACTCAGTAATTGAGATAAATGATATTTTAGCCTAATATTGTTAAGAGATATTTAAAGTAAAAAAATGCAAAAAAGTTACCAAGAAAATATTAAAAATGTATGTAAATACAGGATCAA
Organism: Alouatta palliata; assembly: GCA_004027835.1. Classification (NCBI taxonomy): domain Eukaryota; kingdom Metazoa; phylum Chordata; class Mammalia; order Primates; family Atelidae; genus Alouatta; species Alouatta palliata. The sequence continues at coordinate 6,247 of PVKV010014364.1, read as the reverse complement.
TAACAGTGGTATGCAGTCATACCAGAGCTTGAGGCAAAAAAAGTGTTCATAATTGACATTTTAAAAAATTACACTGAAATATTTAATATTTTAATGTATTTTATATTAAATAAGTATTAGTTAATATTTAATAACATCACTCACATCAGCCTAATCATGACCCTGCTGATTGCATGCTGCACAAATACAAAGGGCAGTGTTCCATTGTAGTTTATGTGAATAATGTCCTAGGAGTTGGGCTGGGCACAACTTCCATGATGCTGACTGGTGGACCTGTGTGTAGACTAAAAATCTTAATGAAACAAAAAAAGCATTAATATATCCTTTGACTATACATTATGGACTTTGAAAAACCTGCTAAAACTGTCTAGCTCATCATGATAAATCTTCCTATATGATATGATAGATGTTACATATATGTGCACACATATATAAACATACACTTATACACACACATTTATTTATGTACATATATCTATATCTACATATCTATCTCTATATATATATATATATGGAGAGAGAGAGGGAGAGATTCAACAAATAGGACTATATAACCTGTTTCTTGATCTCTAATTCTGTATCAGGCACTGTGACAAATATTTTGTGTGTATGTAATATATGTCCAAAAGATAGATGTTTTTATCTTCATAAATGAAAATGCTAAGACTTGGTGAAAGTTAAATCTTTTGACCAAAGTCTCATAATTGATCAGTGTCAGTCGTGAGATAGTCAGATGTGTCTGACTCTACAACATATGCTCCAAACTCCCAAAAAGCTTTGGTGTGATTTTCCATGTATTCTCTAAGAAACTAAAAATGAAGTTCAACCCCAATAGCAATCAAAGTTTTGTACATCAGTCTGGCATCTGTATATGTGAAATATGTGAATTAAGAAGCATTTAAATAATCAAGGGATTTTATTATTTTATATTTTTTTAAAAAATCTGTAATGTAAATAATGTTTTAAGTACTATTTAACAATACAGCCAGAAAAATCTAACTTTCCAAAAGTGTGCATGCAACTCATGTAAACTCTGGGATTCAATAATCATGAACATAAGAGAAAAAAACTAGCATATTTGATGAGTAATGAATAATGTAAATATTTATAAAATAAATGTTAAAAAATCACTGGTCCCCATATATATGAAATGTATCAAGGGAATTAGTAAAAAGAAATCTATACAAAGTCACTGAGAATCTACTTAGCAAGAATTGCATAAAACCACCATAAATGAATGCAGGAATCCTACTGAGCAACATAAAGGAACACTTGAAAAATTTGAGGTACTATTCAAGTCTCACACAACAGTCTTTCATATTATAAGGTTGAGTTCCTGAATTTGATGTGGTAATTCAGCCCTACCACAACTCGATATTTGGGAAATACGATAAAAAGATTTTATAATTTAATCTGAAATAAAAATTTATGATTATAGGCAGAAACGTTCTAGGAAAATATGAGAGTCATGCACTAAAAAATATTAATATCTGCATTATTTTTACATTTCTAACATTTTATAATTTTGAAATGTTATTTACACAAGTGAAGTCATATGTATGTAATCTTTTGGAATTTTTTTTTACTCAGTATATTTTCCTGGAGATTGTTGTTGTTGCGTGTATCAACCTGGAGATTCAGGTTGTTGCGTGTATCAACAATTTCCTTTTTTTTGTTTATCACGAGTAAAGTTGTTATGAACATATGTGTATAGGTTTTTGTGTGACTACAAGTTTATATTTCTCTGAGTTAAAATGAGTTTTCACTTCAAGAATATAATTGCTAGGTCATATGATAACTGCATATCTTACAGAGTGGCTACACCATTTTACATTTCCACTGGCCATGAATAAGTGATCCAGTTTATCTGCATCCTCACCAGCATCTTAGAAATGCAGCACAAATTAGGGATTGACAAAGGTTAGTGAAGGGAGGGGAATGGGAAGGTGAGTACAGGTATAAAAGTGCAACATAAGGGATCCTTGTGGTGAGGCTATTATGTATTTCTATAGTCCTAAGGGATACACAAACTCATACATATGATAAGATTGCATGGAACCAAATAAACATACTGACAATGCGTGCAAGTAAAATTGAGAAAATCTGAATAAGATTTGTTGATTGTATTAAGTTTAATATCTTAATTGTGATAATGGACTATAATTTTGCAAGATGTTATTGTTAGGGAAAACTGAGTAAATGTACATGAGATCTTTATCATTTCTTACAACTGCATGTGAATCTGCAATTATATAAAAAAATCCAGTTGAAAGTGTTTAATAAATTACATTTATTAAAGACATGTAGTATTACTGAAGGAGTAGATATAGAATAATAGGACAGAATACTGAGCCTGAACTTATCATATAGTGAAAATCATATTTGAAATAATTGAGGAAAGGATTAGTGTTCAGTAAAACAAGCTATCCATTTCATAATAGCCAGTCTTCTCTAAAGATAAAGTTATATCCCAATATTATACATTATAAATTCATTCCATAAAATAAATTATTATACCTTATTATTTGTATGTTAAAGATATGAAATATATACTGTAGACCAAAATATGCTAAGAATATTCAGGTGATGATTTTTTAAATTGTAGAATATGGAATGATTTCCTTAGCATGGCACCAAAGCAAAAAGTCAGAGAGCAGGAAACACACTTACATGTTTAAATACAAATATCCTTCATATAGTAAAAAATAAATCAGTAAAGAAATAAATACCTCAAAAAATAGCACAAGAATTGCATGGGTACTTCATAATTAGAAAATACCCATTTTCATATGTGATCAGGAAAACACAAAAGAATTAATGAGATTCCATTGTTATTCTTATATAACAGATATAGAAGATTTTATTTCTAGTAAGGCTATGAAAGACAATCAGTTTTATATATTGCTTTCGAGTTTATAAATAGGTATTACTTTTACAAAGGGTCATCTGGAAATATAGCTGTTAAGAAAAGCACACGTGTTGATCTGAAACTTTGTTTAATGTGTTTAATATGAGCTCATGGATATCAAATCCTCTTAAGCAATAGAATTAACTGAGATAGTGGATACTCGAGCATCCTAAAAAATCATTTTAAATTTCCAATCAGATAAAACTAGTCCCTGTGATTAGGACCTATTTAGTTTAAATAAGAGGCTAAAAATGTGCTGCTTCTCTTTCAGTTCAAACTGTTAGATTTGACAAATAGCTTCTGCAAAGCACTATATCATTGATGTGAGAATGAAAAGAATTATAAGAAATTTTATTTCAGAGACCTTAATATAGAATCAATAAAACAAGATACAGCTGATGCAAATAATTAGAAAATATTTTACGTCACAATAGCAAATACAAATAATGTAATGGGTATCCTTTACACTGGTACAAGACAAGGATGCCCTCTCTCATCATTCCTACTCAACATAGTATGGATATTCTGACTAGGGCAATTTGGCAAGAAAAAGAAGTAAATGGTATTCAAATAGGAAGAGAGGAAGTCAAATTATTCCTGATTACAGATGACATGTTCCTATATCTAGAAAATTCCATTGTCTCAGCCCAACAGCCTCTGCAGTTGATAAGCAACTTTAACAAAGTCTCAGGATATAAAATCAAAGTGAAAAAATTGCTAGCATTCCTATTCACAAACATCACTCAAGCCAAGAGCCAAATCACGAATGAACTCCCATTCTCAATTGCCACAAAAAGAATAAAATTCCTAGGAATATATCTAAAAAGGTGTATTAGTTTATTTTCACACTATTACAAAGATATTACCAGAGACTGGTTAATTTATAAACAAAAGAGGTTTAATTGACCCACAGTTCTGCACAGCTGAGGAGGCCTCAGGTAACTTACATTCATCCAGAAGGGAAAGGGGAAGCAAGGTACGTCTGACATGTCAGCAGGAGAGAGAGAACATGCAGGGGAAACTGCCACTTTTAAACCATCAGATCTTGTGAGAACTCCCTTACTATCATGAGAACAACATGGTGGAAACTGACTACATGATCCAATCACCTCCCATCAGGTTCTTCCCTCAACATCTGGGAACTGACAATTTGAGTTGAGATTTGGGTGGGGACACAGAGCCAAAACTTATGCCACTCTTTATCCCTCCCAAATCTCATGTTTTATTCACATTTCATAACCAATGATGCCTTGCCAACAGTCCCACAAAGTCTTTACTCATTCCAGCATTAACTCAAAAGTCCAATAGAAGTACTACTCAACCCAGCAGTCCCATTTCCAGAAATGTAACCAAAGAAATATACATCATTGTACCATAAAGACACATGCATTCATATAATCATTGCGGCACTATTCAGAATAGGAAAGTCATGTAATCATCCTAAATGTCCATCAGTGGTACACTGGATAAAGAAAATGTGGTACATATACACCATAGAATATAATGCAGCCATTAAAAAGAACAAGATCGTGTTCTTTGCAACAACATGGATGGATCTGGAGGCCATAATCCTAAGCAAACTAATGCAGGAACTGAAAACCAATTATCACATGTTCTCATTTATAAATGGGTGCTACACACTGAGGAAATATGGACACAAAGAAGAGAACAGCTGACGCTAGGGCCTACTGATATAGGTACTATCAGGTACTATGATTATTACCTGGGCAATGAAATAATCTGTACATCACACTCCAGTGACATGAAATTTACCTATGTAACAAACCTGCACATGTACCACTCAATGTAAAATAAAAGATTTTAAAAGTATATTATAAATTACATATAATACATTGTATTTCAACATCAAGAAAATAATAAACACGTAAAATTTCAAAATTAAAAATAAATTACCGAAAGATATATTAATTGATTTTAAATATTTCAGTGACCACAGATTCTAAACTTTTAAAAAATATATCACAGTCTTTCTTTTTGTTATTGTTTTCTTTTTCATGGAAATAGCTTCCTGGCATTTTTTTTCTTAGTTTTTAATTTTTTAATCAGTCACACACATTTCTAGGAAGTGTAGTAGTAAAAGGGCCCACAAATATCGCTTCTAGAATCTGACTGAAATAATTGAGGAGAAATTAGAAAGTAGGGCAAAAAAATTCATTGGTCTCAAAATTAAGACACCATGCCAAACAATTTATATATAAAGGAATTTCTGCCAGATAGTGAGAACTTTGTATGAAAAGTGAGTGAAATCAGCATACAACTCTATTTCCTGAGACAGCACTGGTGTCTTATGTGAAGCTATATAAAGGAAGTACTGATAAATTTTTCCATCATTTATTTTCTTTTTTGTTTTTCTTTATTTTTCAAGTTGACAAATGCCATATATTTATGGTATACGACACAATGTTTTGAAATATCTATACATCATAAAACAGCTAAATAGAGCTAATTAAATGTATTACCTCATATAACTATCATTTTGTTTTAGTAGAAACACTTAAAATCTACTCTTTCAGTAATTTTGAAGTGTGTAATAGATTGTTCTTAACTGTACTCACTATGCTGTACAATAGGTCTTTAGGATTATTCCTTTGTCTAACTAAAATTTTGTATCCTTTGACCAACATCTCCTCAATCATTCTGCAACACCCAGTGCCTAGTAACCACCATTCTACTCTCTGCTTCTTTGAGTTCATTTTTTCAGGTTTCACAAAGAGTTAACATCATCCTGTATTTGTCTTTCTGTGCCTGGCTTACCCCACTTAACATAATGTCATCCCAGTTCATCCACGTTGTTATGAGTGAACAGGACTTTCTTCTTTTTAACGCTGAATATTAATCCAATGTTTCTATATATCACATTTCATTTGTCCATTCATCTGTTGTTGGACACTTAATTAATCCAATGTTTCTATATATCACATTTCATTTGTCTATTCATCTGTTGATGGACCATCAACAGATAGACATCTGTTGATATTTTATTAAAGTATTGTGAATAATGCTGCAATGAACATGGGAGTGCAAATATCTCTTCAACATACTAATTTTATTTCCATTGGATATATATCCAGAAATAGTATTGCTTGATCATATGTTACTTCTATTTTAGATTGTTTTTATATATATATATACTTTTTATTGCATTTTAGGTTTGGGGGTACATGTGAAGAACATGCAAGATTGTTACATAGGTACACACATGGCAGTGTGATTTGCTGCCTTCCTCCCCATCACCTGTATCTGTTATTTCTCCCCATGCTATCCCTCCCCAACTCCCCACCCCCTGCTGTCCCTCCCCTTTTCCCCCCCACAGACCCC
>PVKV010014363.1:22723-57858 GCA_004027835.1 Alouatta palliata | reverse complement strand
ATGTGGATCATATTGATACAGTCAGGACTAGATCTAATTGATGCAGTCAGGGCTAGATCTATTTCTCTTGGCTGTAATATCCACTTCTAGTTATCTTTCCTTTACAATATGATTTGGGAAATTTTTCTTCTAGAAAATATAGATTGATTTTTACACATGCCCCAATCCCTTAACCTGAACACTTCTAGTCCTTGGTGAGAAAAAAAATATTCAAATGCCTAGTTTATTTTTTTACTAATCTTTAGGTCCCTATGTTTAAAAATAAACAGTTCAGCTCTGCCAATGGCATCTATTTCTTTTATGCCCTGGGAGGCCATTGCCCAGTAGGATTGTTTTCAAGGTGACAGAACATACTCTGCATTTTCCAAGAACTTACATGTTAACATATGGAATTATTTTGAGGACATCTTACAATCTCCTCTCCTCTTTGAACAAACAGTTCTAAATTATCTGTTGCTCTGCAAAATCTCATGAACTTCAACAAATGCAAACATATTCAATTTATGGAAACACTCAGTTCCAATATTTTCTTTATGCATTTTTTCCTTCACTGGGATACTTTCTCCTGACGGTTTTTAAGATGTAAGGAACTCTTAGTTCTTTGCTCATAAAAACAAAACGAAATCACTTTTACAAATACTGATCCTCTTTAATCAGCAACTGACGTCTAGGGCTCTGGTTAATTCATTTTAAAAATGGTTTAGAAAACAAATGGTTGCATGTATGTAAAAGTCTCCTTAGCCTGAGTGGAACTATTTTTTTCCATTTTAAAAGCTGGGATCTTGTAGAATATTCTCTTTCTCTAGCCTCCCCAATCACATTTTGTGTCTTTTCCCTGGATGTGGCTTTTATTTCTCTGACAGCAACAACTTATTCCAGGACAGACTTTGCAACAACAAGCTGCTTGGTTGGTCTTTCCTTGAAACTCTGCTAAAGAAACTGGATTCAAGAGAATCTGCTCAGCAAATTTATGGCAGTGGTCCAAATCTGATGAAAATAAAAGTATCAATTACCCATTAGTTTGCTCTAAGAAGTAAACAAGAAGAAAAAAAAAATTTAACTTTGTAAGTACTGCCCCAAAATTTAGAATACTCTGCCTTGCATTTTAGATACATGTAGACAGTCTATCCTACTCAACAAACCCTGCTCCATCCCCAAAATGCTCCCACTTCACTGGAAATTTTTAAAATACTGTTTTTTTGTTTTTTGTTTTTTTGCTTATCTTTGCAATTCTGCAGCAGAAAAATTTTAGGAGGGATTCAGTAGAGGTTTTTGGGTTCATTTAACAAGAGAGAACTCACTGTGGAAACTAGTGGATCTGCCTTTGCTGCAGAAGATCATCTTTGAGCAGGATTGGGAGCTTTTTGTTTATCTGAGAGAACAGATACATTTCTAGTACTGTGCCTGACCATTCTCATATGTAACAGAAGCCCTGTGAAGTATTATTTGATGGAAACCCCTGCCCCCAGAAAACATCCTTCACTGGCCACTGAAATTCTGCCATTATAATTTTATTTTTCCTTCAGCTTAATAAAGAACATCTATAGAAACCTACATTTAACATAATACTTAGTAGTAAGAAACTAAATATTTTTCTGCTAAGTTCAGGAATGAGGCAGAGATGTCCACTTTCACCATTCACATTCAGCATCATACTGGAAGTTCTGCTTGATGCAATAGTCAAGAAGGAAAATAAAAGGTATAAAGATTTGGAAATAAGTAAACTGTCTTTGCTCACAGATGACACAACTGTTTATGTAGAAAATTCCAAAGAATCAACAAAGGAAACTTTCTGAAACTAATAAACAATTATAGTAAGATTGCAGGATACAAGGTTAATATGCCTAGTTTATTTTTATTAACCTTTAACAGATACGATTGCTGGTATGTAGGAAGTCTATTGCTTTCCTATATACCAGCAGTGAACAATTGGAATTTGAAATTTAAACCAGAATGTCATTTATATTAACGCCAAAAAAAATGAAATGCTTGGGCACAAATTTAACAAAATATGCATAAAATCTATATGAGGAAGAGTACAAAACAAATGAAAGAAATAAATCAAAGAAGATATACATAAATGGAGAGATAGTCAATGTTCATGGATAGGAACACTCAATATTGTTAAGATATTCATTCTTTCCAACTTGACATGTAGAGTCAACACAATCCCAATAAAAATCCCAAATTATTATTTTGTCAATAATAATTTGTTGTTATATCAGTCAAATGATTCTAAATTTTGTATGAAATATAAAAATGTGCAAAATAACCAGCAAAATATTGAAGAATAAAATCATAGGATTTACACTACTCAATTTCAAGACTTACTATAAAGCTAAAATTAAGACAATGTGATATTGGCCAAAGAATAGACAAATAAACCTATGGAACAAATAGCCAATAAATCAATAAATGCATTCACACAGATATAGTCAATTAATCTTTGATAAAAGATAAAAGGAAATTTGATGGCAAAAGAATAGTTGTTTCAACAAATGATGCAGGAACAAGTGGACATCAACATGTAAAAATACATTAATTTAGACAAGAATCTTATGCTTTTCACAAAAATTAACTCAAAATGGATCATAGCTTGAAGCGTAAAGTGCGAAACTATAAAACTCCTAAAAAATACCATGAAAGAGAATCTTGGGTTTGGCAGTGACTTTTTAGCTACAACACCAAAATCACCAACTATGACAGAAAAATATTAATGTGTGACTCCATTAAAATGAAACAGATTAAAGACATATCAAAGAAGATATAAATAGATGGAGAGATATTCCATGCTCTATAAAAGGATTCATTTAAGAAAATGAAAAGATGAACCACAGACTGGGAGAAAATCTTTGCAAAACAAATATCTAATAAAGAACTGGTATCCAAAATATACAAAGAATTCTTAAAACTTAACAATAAGGAAGAAAAACATGATTAATTAATGGGGAAAAGACCTTAACAGAAACCTCACCAAAGAAGATGTACAGGTGGCAACTAAGCATGTGAAAAATAGCCAACATCATATGTAATTAGAGCGTTCAAATGAAAACAACAATAATATACCACTACATGTCAATCAGAATAACTAAAATCCAGAACACTGACAATACCAAATGTTGGTGAAGATGTAGAGCAACAGGACTCTCATTCATTGCTGATGGGAACACAAAATGATACAGCCACTTTAGAAGACAGTGTGGCAGTTTCTTACAAAACTAAACATATTCTTACCTTATAATCCAGTAATCTAGCTCCTTAACATTTACCCAAATCAGTTGAAAACTTATATCCACATAAAAACCTATACATAAATATTTATAGCAGCTTTATTCATAATTGCTCAAACTTAGAAGCAACCTAGCTGTCCTTGGGTAGGTGAATAGATAAACAAACTATGGTATACCCTTACAATGGAATATTATTCAGTAATTAAAAGAAGTGAATAATCAAACCACAAAAAGACATGGAGGCTTGTTGCTGAAAGAAGCCAGCCTAAAAAGGCTACATGCTGTTTGGTTCCAACTGCAGGACATTGTGGAAATGGCAAAACTGTAGAGACAGTAAAAGCAGCAGTGATTTGGAGGGATTTGAAAGGAGGGAGGGAGATAAGAGAGGTGGTACATGGGGAATTTTTGAGTAGTGAAACTACTCCATATGATACTTCAATGGTGGATACATGACATTATCCATTTGTCAAAACACATAGAGCTTTACAACACAGGGTGAACCTTAATGTAAACTATGAACTTTAATAATGTATCAATATTTGTTCATCAATTGTAGCAAATATACCACATTAATACAAGATGTTAATAAAAGCAGAAACTGTGAGAGGTGAGTGGGGAGGGGAAATGGGAAGAGGAGGTATCATAAGGGAACTCTGCCATTTTTCTGTAAATCTAAAACAGCTCTAAAACATGATGTCTATTACTTAAATTTCTTAAAAATTATTTCCTAGGAAATTGAAAGGAATTTTTACTAATTTGCATTTGTAATGCAAAATTTCTGTGAATAATTAACTAACATTTGTATGCAAATGAGTGGCTCTCATTGGTAGTCTACTCAAGACTCTCTCTGTAGACTGAAAGTTCCAGGTTTCATGAGACTGGGGGCTGCTGAAAGAGAAAGTCCAATTCAGAAAAGACCAGTAGCTCAAATGTTACCTTTATATTCTGGTTTTGAGCTGTCATGATACTGGGTCTCCACGGTAAAAACATCCTCTCTTTTTCCCATTTATGACTATTTCAGCCTCTCTGAGTAAGGGGCTAGAGAATTTACAGCTTTTCTAATACTGACAAGTCATGAAAATTCTACTACCTTTGTACTTGGAGGTAACAAAATGCATCATTATGTTATCGACAAGCATGTATTACTTAAGTTTGCATCTCACTTGACCAAGTTGTTTTAACCTCTCTCTAAAATAAAAGATAATAAATGTTACTTAGATCAAAGGGTTTTAGTGATGATTAAATGAGGTATTGCAGGTACTTTGTGAGGTTTCAATAAAATATTGACAATTGTTGCTACTGTCACTACTATTGCTGTTATGTCTTGCCAATAGAATACTTTCTGGGAAAAATGCAGATAAAATGTAAATTTCAGAATGTCTGATTTTAGTTAGAGGGCTAACTGTGATTGTAGGAGGTGAGGGGATAGAAACTAGAAGGAAATCTGGATAAAGTAAACAATAAACTATCATTTTTATCAGCTGCTTGGCAGCTGTAAATCAGCATCATGTGCTTTGTTGTCTCAGGAATCCTCGGGCAACCTTATGAGTCAGTCCTTTTTATACCAGATGGAGAAACTGACATGCAAGGCAGGTAATTTACCCAAGGTCACACAACTAGTATTGCAACTCATAATGCTGAGGTTTGAACTCAGAATTTTGTTTACTCAGAATCATGTCAACTTCCCTGTCTGGCATGTAATGTCACATGGGCTGAGAGGTTAGGCTTCTTCCTTATTGGGACTAACTTAGACCACTTTCCTTGTGGTCAGTGTCTCAGAAGTGTAAAATTTGTTGAATAGACTTCTAAACAAGAAAGTGATTAAATGAATAAATTAGGAGAATCAAACTACACAAAAATGCAGAATATTAATGTAAATGAAAAGTGGACTTTATTTTCACACTCTGGGTGTGTTTGCCTCAACATTGCAGAACTTCTAGAAATGTAGTCATATTTTAAATGCTCTAAGGAACCTCCCTCATTTGAACCTGATCGTTTTCTGAAGGAAAAATTCCTTTTGAAATAGGAACAATTGCCTTATCAGTAGGTTTTTGTTTCCATGGGTTGAATTTTTTGAAAAAGAGGCACCCCATAGAGGATCGAGTAAATAGTCCTAAAAGTTTGCTTGAATGTCACTTCATGAAACGAACACAGGTCAAAGTTGGGTCACTGAAGATTCTTGCTTTTTCTAAAGCAGTTTATTCCTACCTTATGAAAGCATACACATTGGCTCAAGTAATCAGTTTGTTTGTTTGTTTGTGGGTAGGTCTGTTCCAGGTTTCCATTCAGATCATTCTTTTCTGTTCTCATAGGAAGATGAACATGTTACCTGGTAGAGGCAGCAATCTAACTTGAATTTGTGTTTCTGATTAAAACTAGTAATAAAAGGCATTCCTGCTGTCAAAGGTGTCCAAAATATTGAATTAGTCAACATATATTTATAAAGTCTACTATGTGCCAGACAGCAGAGACCAAAGATGTAAAAGACAATCTCTGTCTTCAATGAACTCATAGTGCAACAAGTGAAATGACTAGATAATCACCATTTGAAGATTATTTTTATTTTTATTATTCTACAATAATATGGTAAAACATTTGCATGTAAAATGCCATGAAGAAATAAGGAAATAATCAAGATGTAAAAGCATTAGTGAGTGGGAATTATTTATTATCTATATACCAGGCCCTAGGCTCACTAAATTCTTAAAACTGCTCTTTGAGATACACATGCTTATTGCCGCCCCTACCCCAACCACAGCTTTTACAGATTAGAAAAAGTGCCAGTGACAGTGAAAGGCAACGTTGGGAGTTCAAACCCAGTCCTCCCAACTCCAATAGAGTTCTTCTCCCACAGTAGCCACCGTTTTCTGAATACGTTCTATGCACCAGGTTCTGCAGTAGGCAGTTCAGTATGTCTAGATGGTTCAGGGAGAATCGCTGGATTTGAGCAAACTCAAATGCTTCTCTGAAAAGTAAAGAGTGACAGCCTCATCCCCGGCATCATTTGATCAGCATGGGAAGCATTGCTGGAATTGTGTAGAGTTGTGCTTTGTTTTGTTTGTTTTGCTTTGTTTTGTATTTTGCTGAAGATCAAGAGGAATTTGGAGGCAGGTGCCTAAGGGAACAGGAAAAACCAGGACAACGGAGGGGAAGGCCTGGCCTACTTTCTCTCACTCATCTCACACCACCTCCACTTTGAACTTGAGTGGTCACTTTTCATAAAAAGGTAAAATATATTTTTTCCACGAAGGTCCTTGTGAGCTTGAAGCTTACGTAGTGCTGACTGGGGGCTCAGTGACCAAACTGAATCCAGAATGAGGCATGCCCTATAATGTGTGCTTGTGTCCTACAGAGGAGGAGGGAGCAGTATCTTCTAGTATATTCATTTCCTAAAGCACTTTAACAAAGTGCTCCAAACATGGTGTCTTAAAACAACAGAAATTTATTCCCTAATGGTTCTGGAAGCCAGAAATCTGAGATCAGCTTCACTGTGCCTAAATGAGGTGCTGGCAGGATGGCTTTCCCTCCAAAGGCTATAGAAGAGAATCTGTTCCTTTCTTCTTCCAGCTTCTGGTGGTTGCTGGCATTGCCTAGATTGTAGCTGTGTCACTTTAATCTGTAAAGCCAGCATCTCCAGATTTCTCTCTGCTTCCACCCTCACACCACCTTCTCCTCTTTTTTCTATGTCCAGTCTCCCTCTCATAAGGATATATATAAGTGAATTCAGGGCCTACTCTGATAAACCAAGATAATCTCCTCATCTTAATTAAATCTGATCATCTTAATTAAATCCATGATGACTCTATTTCCATATACTATAATTCTCACAGATTCCAGGGATTTGAATATGAATATCTTCAGGGGTCATTTTTCAGCCCATCACACCTAAGATCCTTGTCTTCCAAGACAGTGGGTAGGGGCCTCATTTGAGGCCTACAAACCATGGACTTCCCAAAGGGTTCACAAACAGAAGAAGAGGAGCATCCAGTACTGAGATCCTGGGAATCTCCTTGACCTTGGAAGACTCCTATTACCCAGGGAAACCTTGATTGAGTTGAGGAGTTGAGTTGGTGGGTGTGGTGACAGCCTACAGGAGCAAGTATAAGCTAAGAGCCATGGAAATTTGGAAATAGATTTTCATGTGTGCGTGTTTATGTTCCCCCCAAACTCATATGTTTAAACCTAATCCTCAATGTGATTGTATTTGGAGATGGGGCCTTTGGGAGATGATTGGGTCTTGAGGGTGGAGCCCTTATAAATGGGATCCATGCCCTTACAAAAGAAACCCAAGAGCTCCCTCAGCTTTCTGCTACACAGGACATACCAAGAAGACTACGAACCAGGAAGGGCCCTCACTAGACATTGAATCTACCTGAACCTTATTCTTGGACTTCCCAGCTTCCAAAACTGTGACAATAAATTTCTGTTATTTCTGAGCCACCCAGCCTATCATATTTTTGTTATAGCAGCCCAGAAGGACTAAGACAGTGTCTACATATACTCTCATGGGCTGATAGGGGCTGAGACATTTGGATGAGCTGTAACTAGTACTTGATGGGGCAAAATGTATAAAGAGTCAATCATAAAGTAACTTTACTTTCCTCCAGCCCTTCACATTGGTAAACCATTGTAACTCAGTAACTCAGGCAGCACCCATAATTATCTGATTCATTTTGAATATTAGAAGTCCTCTGGTCAGTCTCATTCCACTAATTAAATGTCCAGTTTACTATTAAGATCAACTTTTCATACTTTATTTAAAGCTAAAGCTCCTTCCTTCCTCTGGTTCAGGGCTACTTCCAGCTGAGAAACTTGCAGTGGGAAAATGCACATGGTCCTCCTTTTGATTTCTCAGACTTGAATTTTTCTCCTTCGCCCACCCTCCCTAAATCCTCCAGAGTTAGTGCTGGGGGTGGGAATAGGGAGAGCCGGGGGAAAGTTCTTACTGGACTAAAAGATATATAATCTGATAGTAGTGCCCTCAGGGTATGGCAGATTCCCTATACTGATTTTTTTTTCATGAGCATTTTTCTAGAGTTTCTTCAAGATTCTTCTAGTAGGAACATCAAATGGCAATTATTAGATCACCAACGATCTGACAGGGTGCTAAGGAGTGAATCCTAGGGCCCTGGGAATCCAGCAGTCAACACACACGATGTTCAGTAAGTCCCTTTTAAGCTGGCTCTAAGCCAACTCTCTCCCGAAGTGTCCCCATCATGTTCAAAGTAATCTTTTATACGACCAGGCTATGTAGTCCCCAAAAAGGCAGCTTACCCTATTGCAACCTACATTTTCTCTTCTGTGCCATCTTAAGCTTCTAGAATACAAAAAAAAAAAAAAAAATTGCAACTCTTAGGCAAAAGTTCCACTAATGTCTTTGCAGTTATCGAAGGTAACTTTCCTTAAAACTCTTCTCCCTCTTTTCCTCCTCCTTTGGTTGATTTCCTCCTCCTTTTAAATACTTGGTATTCGAAACCAGAAAAAAACAGGCTGTAATTTTGACTTCCCAGGACCCATACTGACCTATGGTCTGCACCCAACAGACCCAGAGCATGTTGGATGGAATTCAAGGACCCCAGGCACCACTATAGCCTCCTCTCAGGGTGAAAGTTTTTCCACTGCCTCAAAGCCTATATCTTTCCTCTGCAGCTCCCCAGCACAGAGTTTGGATTCTAATAGATTTAACAATGGTGCAGGAAAAGGTACACTCTTTAGTCATCTCTGTGGCCCTGCTCCAAATCTCTGTCTCCCTACTCTAAAAAGATAAGTTGTCTAATCTAATTTAGAGTTTCTAAAGGAAAAAATCCTAAATCAGATTTCATTTATTCTGTTCCCTTAAAGCTAATACCAGTTGGCCTGAGAGGCCTCTATTATTTCCTTTTCTCTTGCGTGGCGCCAACACTTGAGAAAAAAAGTCAAGTCTACTTAGAGGCCAGATGCGCTCTAGGGCACTCTTGACACAAAAGTCCTTCGGTAACCTCAGAAACTCTGGTTCTCAGGCCATAGGTCCGTACCCCACTTTATTGAAGAAATGTGTACATTTTAGCCTTTGCTATTTTATGTTGGTGCAAAAGTAATTGCAGTTTTTGCCATTAAAAGTAATTGCAAAAGGCCGGGAGCAGTGGTTCATGCCTGTAAAGCCAGCACTTTGGGAGGCCGAGGCGGATGGATCACCTGAGTTCAGGGGTTCGAAACCAGCCTGGCCAACATAGAGAAACCCCGTCCCTACTAAAAATACAAAAATTACCCAGGTGTGGTTGTGCGTGCCTGTAATCTCAGCTACTCGGGAGGCTGAGGCAGGAGAATCGCTTGAACCTGGGAAGTGGAGGTTGTAGTGAGCTGAGATTGTGCCATTGTACTCTAGCCTGGGCAACACAGCAAGACTCTGTCTCAAAAAAAAAAAAAAAGTGATTGCAAAAACAGCAGTTACTTTTACACCAACCTAATACTTGTCTAAAATATTGACTTCAACTTTAACTTCATCATTGCAGAGCAGATGGAAATATTCTGATTTTTCTGCTAAAGAAAGTAAAGTTTCCAATCAATGAAAATAAGCAAAGAAGCTATCTCCAAACACAGATGTGTCTTTTAAAGGAGAAAAGAATTTTTCTTCAGTTCTTTTTGTTGTCTATTTAAAGATCTACATAAATTTCAAAATATCATCCCTGAAAGACAAATAACAGATGGCAGAATTTAATATTTATGTGCCTTTATGGAAAGAAATTCATTCTTTTACAATAGAATTTTAATAGGAGATAAATGATACTTAAAGCAAGACTGAGTTTCTTTAAAATGAGTCCTGGATAAGGAATAAAGCAGCAGCAGTTAAGAAATTCTAAAATTGAGACAATTTTTAATGCATACTATAAAAATAAGCACTTGTTTAAATTAGACCTTCATGATAAAGTACCACTATTTGATAAAATGCTGATTCCTAGTCAGTTTCAATAGGGAATTATAAAACTATAAATTGCAATACTTAGGAAACTCAAAATCACTGTTTCGATGCAATTAATTAAAAACTACTATAAAACAGAAAGATTTTCAATTTTTCAAACATGTATTTATAATTGGTGAGAAGTATAAGCATTATTGTTATTAATAAATCTTCTAATGGTGTGTTCCATTTGAGGATATCAGCCAAAATTGCTTTTAGCTAATGTAAATAGCCTGAATTTTACAGACAGAAACACAGCTAAGTTTGTCACTTTCTCAATGTAACTTTGAGCAATTTACTTGGCTCATCTGTGACCGATTTCCTCACTAGCAAAGGAATAATAAGCTTACTCCACCATTTGTGAAAATCAAGTAAGATAAAAGTGCACTTTCACTGAAGGCAAACTGAGACATTCAGAATAACCTTCCCAAATAAACAGCTAGAAAATAATTTTTTTAAATTCTGCTTGAGAGCTTTGGAGAGCCAACAAGATAGGGGATAATTACAGAGCTGAAATCTGGGATAGAAACCCATAGAGGTAAGGTCGGCTTGGGACGTCTTTCCCATTCAATTTTATGCTGGTTCTAGAAGAGGATGCTGAGAAGCCGAGAAGCTGAGCAAAACTTTCAACCAGCTCACATGAACAGCAGCACCGTAAGGTGTTCAGAGTCTGTTCTCAGCAGGGATCCTGAAGGGCAGCTCCCTAGGAGTAGCGGTCAATCGGAGTAGACTAGCCTTCACAGAGACTGAAACCCAGCTTCAAATCATCTCAACCCGAAAGGTAAGAAATAAAAGAACACACACAATAAGATGAAGAGAAATCAAGCAACAACAGAGTATATCTAAACTCAAGTACATCAATAGGTATATTAAATGAAAATGGTAATCCCAGCACTTTGGGAGGCTGAGGCGGGCAGATCACCTGAGGTCGAGAGTTCAAGACCGGCCGGACCGACATGGAGAAACCTTGTCTCCACTAAAAATACAAAATTAGCCAGGTGTGGTAGCATGTACCTGTAGTCCCAGCTAATTGGGGAGGCTGAGGCAGGAGAATCGCTTGAACCCAGGAGGCAGAGATTGTGATGAGCCAAGATCCTGCCACTGCACTCCAGCCTAGGCAACAAGAGTGAAACTCCATCTCAAAAAAACAAAAGAAGAAAGAAATGGGCTAAATGCTACAATTAAAGGAAAAACATTGACAGACTGGCATAAAATCTATGTATATTCTTCTTAATATGGGCCAAACCTAAAACAAAAGAACCACTCTAGAAGTAAAGGAATGAAAAAATATATACAGCAAATCCTAATTGTGGTAGTTTTAAAATATGACCACAGAGGATGATCCAAGATGGCTGAATAGGAACAGCCCTGGATTGCAGTTCCCAGTGAAAATGCAGAGGGTAAGTGATCAACCACATTTCCAAACAAATTTTTAGTGCCCACAGACCAGGAGATTCCAGGGCGAAAAAGCACCATGAGTCTCCAGAGCAGCTCTTTCAGCTGGCGCAGCGGGTCTCTGCACAAAAACTCATACAAATCAGAGAGCCATTTCAACTGGTGACTGGAATGCCTGGGAGAGAGAATTGCCTGTTCAACTGAAAAAAAAGGGGGCTGAAACAGGGAGCCAAGTGATCTGGCTCAGCCGGTCCCACCCCCACAAAGACCAGCAATCTGAAACACTCTGGATTGACAGTTGCACAGCAAGCAAACCTAGACCTGGGATGGTCCAGTTCTGTGGGGGGAAGGGCATCCGCCATTACCGAGGCAGTCCACCATTACTGAGGAAATTGGCCATTACAGAGACAGTCTGCGATTACTAAGGCAGACTGCTATTACTGAGGCAATTCTAACTATACCCCTATAAACAAAACTGCAAGGAAGTTAACACAGCAGCTGGGCAGAACCCATTGCAGCTCAGCAACACCTCTGCTGGCAGACTGTGAGTAGGCTACCTCCTTGCTGGGTAGGGCATCTCTGAAAAAAAGGCAGAAGCACGACAGGAACTTATAAATAAAGCCCCACCTTGCCAGGACAGAGCACCTGGGAAAAAAAGGCAGTTATGAGTTCCACTGCAGCAGACTTAAACATACCTGCCGAGCAACTCTGAACAGAACAACAGAGCTCACAGCTCAGCACTTGAGCTCCTATAAGGGACAGACTGTCTCCTCAAGCAGCTCCCTGACCCCCATATATCCAGAGACATCTCATAAGGGAAAGAGCTCAGGCTGACATCTGGCAGGTATCCTTCCGGGACAGAGATAACAGAAGAAGAAACTGGTAGCAACCTTTACTGTTCTGCAGCCACTGCAGGTGATCCCCAGGCAAATAGGGTCTGGAGTGGACCTCCAGCAGTCCTACAGCAGAGGAGCCTGATGGTTAGAAAGAAAACTAAGAAACAGAAAGAAATAACTTCATCATCATCAACAAAAAAGACATCCAGAGACCCCATCTGAAAGCCACCAACTACAAAAAACAGAGGTAGATAAATCCACAAAGGTGGGAATAAACTGGTGCAAAAAGGATGAAAACACCCGAAACCAGAACGCCTCTCCTCGTCTGAGGGATCACAGCTCCTCACCAGCAAGGGAACAAGGCTGAATGGAAAAAGAGTCTGATGAATTGTCAGAAACAGGCTTCAGAAGGTGGGTAATAACAAACTTCTCTGAGCTAAAAGAACATGTTCTAACACAATGCAAAGAAACTAAGAACCTTGAAAAAAGGTTTGACAAAATGCTAATGAAAATAAACAGCTTAGCGAGGAATATAAATGAATTGATGGAGCTGAAAAACACAACACGAGAACTTCACGAAGCATACACAAGTTTTAATAGCTGAATCAGCCAAGCAGAAGAAAGGATATCAGAAATTGAAGATCAACTCAATGAAATAAAACAAGAAGGCAAGATTAGAAAAAAAAGAGTAAAAAGAAATGAACAAAGCCTCCAAGAAATATGGGATTATGTGATAAAACCTAATCTATGTTTGATAGGAGTACCTGAATGTGATGAAGAGAATAAATCAAAGCTGGAAAACACTCTTCAGGGTGTTATGCAGGAGAACTTCCCCAACCTAGCAAGGCAGGCCAATATTGTAGTCCAGGAAATACAGAGAACACCACAAAGATATTCCTCAAGAAGAGTAACCCCAAGGCAAATAATTGTCAGATTCACCAGGATTGAAATGAAGGAAAAAATGCTAAGGACAGCCAGAGAGAAAACTTGGGTTACCCACAAAGGGAAGCCCATCAGATGCACAGCAGATCTCTCAGCAGAAACCCTACAAGCCAGAAGAGAGTGGGGGCCAATATTCAACATCCTTAAAGAAAAGAACTTTCAACCTAGAATTTCATATCCAGCCAAACTAAGCTTCATAAGTGAGGGAGAAATAAAATCCTTTACGAACAAGCAATTGCTGAGAGATTTCATCACCACCAGGCCTGCTTTACAAGAGCTCCTGAAAGAAGCACTAAACATAGAAAGGAACAACCAGTACCAGCCACTCCAAAAATGTACCAAATGGTAAAGAGCATCAACACAATAAAGAAACTGCATGAACTCACAGGCAAAACAGCCAGCTAGCATCAAAATGGCAGGTTCAAATTCACACATAACAATATTAACCTTAAATGTAAATGGGCTAAATGCCCCAATCAAAAGATAAAGACTGGCAAATTGGATAAAAAGTCAAAACCCATCAGTGTGCTGTATTCAGAAACACATCTCACATGCAAGGATACACATAGGCTCAAAATAAAGGGATGGAGAGAGATTTACTAAGCAAATGGAGAGAGAAAAAAGCCAGGAGTTGCAATCCTAGTCTCTGATAAAATAGACTTTAAAGCAACAAAGATCAAAAGAGACAAAGAAGGGCATTGCATAATGGTGAAATGATCAATGCAACAAGAAGAGCTCATGATTCTAAATATATATGGATCCAGTACAGGAGCAGCCAGATACATAAAGCAAGTTCTTAATGACCTACAAAGAGACTTAGACTCCCACACAATAATAGTGAGAGACTTTAACACTCCACTGTCAATATTAGACAGATCAATAAGACAGAAAATTAACAAGGATATCAAGAACTTGAACTCAGACCTGGACCAATAAACTTAATAGACATTTACAGAACTCTCCACCCCAAATCCAAAGACTATACATTCTTCTCAGCACCACATGACACCTACTCTAAAATTGACCACATAATTGGAAGTAAATCACTCCTCAGCAAATGCAAAAGAATGGAATTCACAACAAAAAGTCTCTCAGCCCACGGTCCAATCAAATTAGAACTTAGAATTCAGAAACTAAATCAGAACCGCACAGCTTCATGGAAACTGAACAACTGGCTCTTGAATGTTGACTGGATAAACAATGAAATGAAGGCAGAAATAAAGATGTTCTTCGGAACCAACGAGAATGAAGACACAACATACCAGAATCTCTGGGACACATTTCAAGCAGTGTCTAAAGGAAAATTTATACCAAGAAAAGAAAACTTCAGGTTAATATCCATGATGAACATACATGCAAAAATCTTTAATAGAATACTGGCAAACCAATTGCAACAGCACATCAAAATTTTATGCATCACAATCAATTAGGCTTCATCACAAGGATGCAAGATTGGTTCAAGATATGCAAGTCTATAAATTTAATCCACCACATAAACAGAACCAAAGACAAAAACCACATGATTATCTCAATAGATGCAGAGAAGGCCTTCAACAAAATTCAACAGCCCTTTATGCTAAAAACTCTCAGTAAACTAGGTATTGATGGAACATATCTCAAAATAATAAAAGCTATTTAAGACAAACCCGTAGCCAGCATCATACTGAATGGACAAAAACTGGAAGCATTCCCTTTGAAATTTGGCACTAGACAAGGATGCCCTCTTTCACCACTCCTATTCAATATAGTACTGGAAGTTCTAGCCAGAGCAATCAGGCAAGAAAAAGAAATAAAGCGTATTCAAATAGGAAAGGAGGAAGTCAAATTGTCTCTATTTGCAGACGACATGATTGTATATCTAGAAGACCCCATCATCTCAGCCCAAAATCTCCTGAAACTGATAGGCAACTTCAGCAAAGTCTCAGGATACAAAATCAATGTGCCAAAATCACAAGCATTCTTTTATACCAATAACAGATTTAAAGAGAGCCAACTCAAGAACAAACTGCCATTCACAATTGCTACAAAGAGAATAAAACACCTAGGAATACAACTAACAAAGGATGTTAAGAACCTCTTCAAGGAGAACTACAAACCACTGCTCAATGAAATAAGAGAGGACACAAACAGATGGAGAAACATTCCATGCTCACGGTTAGGAAAAATCAATATCATGAAAATGGCCATACTGCCCAAAGTAATTTACAGATTCAACACTATCCCCATCAAGCTACCAATGACCTTCTTCACAGAACTGGAAAAAACCACCTTAAACTTCATATGGAACCAAAAGAGAGCACGCATAGCCAAGTCAATTCTAAGCAAAAAGAACAAAGCTGAAGACATCACACTACCGGACTTCAAACTATACTACAAGGCTACAGTAATCAAAACAGCATGGTACTGGTACCAATACAGAGATACAGACCAATGGAACAGAACAGAGGCCTTGGAGGCAACACGACACATCTACAACCATCTGATCTTTGATAAACCTGACAAAAACAAGCAATGAGAAAATGATTCCCTGTTTAATAAATGGTGTTGGGAAAACTGGCTGGTCATGTGCAGAAAGCAGAAACTGGACCTCTTCCTGACACCTTACACTAAAATTAACTCCAGATGGATTAAAGACTTAAACATAAGACCTAACACCATAAAAACCCTAGAAGGAAAGCTAGGCAAAACCACTCAGGACATAGGTATAGGCAAGGACTTCATGACCAAATCATCAAAAGCATTGGCAACAAAAGCCAAAATAGACAAATGGGATCTAATTAAACTCCAGAGCTTCTGCACAGCAAAAGAAACAATCATTAGAGTGAACCAGCAACCAACAGAATGGGAAAAAAATTTTGCAATTTACTCATCTGACAAAGGGCTAATATCCAGAATCTACAAAGAACTAAAAGAGATTTACAAGAAAAAAACAAACAAACCCATTCAAAAGTGGGCAAAGGATATGAACAGACACTTTTCAAAAGAAGACATATATGAGGCCAACAAACATATGAAAAAATGCTCATCATCACTGGTCATTAGAGAAATGAAAATCAAAGCCACGTTGAGATACCATCTCCACCTAAAAAAAATCTGGAGACAACAGATGCTGGAGAGGATGTGGAGAAATAGGAACACTTTTACATTGTTTGTGGGAGTGTAAATTAGTTCAACCATTGTGGGAGACACTGGCGATTCCTCAAAGACCTAGAAATAGAAATTCCATCTGACCCAGCAATCCCATTACTGGGTATATATTCAAAGGATTATAAATCATTCTATTGTAAAGACATATGCACACATATGTTCATTGCAGCACTATTTACAATAGCAAAGACTTGAAAGTAACCCAAATGCCCATTCATGATAGACTGGATAGTGAAAATGTGGCACATATACACCATGGAATACTATGCAGCCATAAAAAGCAATGAGTTCGTGTCCTTTGTAGGGACATGGATGAACCTGGAAACTATCATTCTCAGCAAACTGATGCAAGAACAGAAAATCAAACACCGCATGTTCTCACTCATAAGTGGGTGTTGAACAATGAGAACACATGTACACTGGGAGAGGTCCATCACACACTGATGTCTGTGGAGGGGAGACTAGGGGAGGGACAGTGGAGGGTAGGGAGTTGGGAAGGGATAACATGGGGAGTAATGCCAGATATAGGTGACGGGGGACGGAGGCAGCAAACTACATTGCCATGTATGTACCTATGCAACAATCCTGCATGTTCTTCACATGTACCTCAGAACCTAAAGTGCAATAAACAAACAAATAAATATATAATATATGTATATTTATATATGTATATATATATATATATATATATATATATATATATAACCACACATTTTTTGATACTTCTCCCTTCAAAGGTGGAGCCTATTTCCCCTCCCTTGAGAATGGGTTGTATTTAGTGACACTTCTAATGAACAGAATGTGGCAGAAGTACAAGTGTGTAACTTTTGAAACTAAGCCATAGAATACATTGTGGCTTCCTCTTTGATCTTCTTCTGTGGATTGCTTGCTCTGTGGGAAGCTAGCTGCCATATGATGAGGACACTCGGGCAGCCCTATGAAGAGATCCATGTGAGGAACCAAGGCTTCCTGCCTTCCAGTCAACGGCTGTGTGAGTGAGCCCTTGTGGAAGTGCTCATCCAGCCCCAGTCAAGACTTCAGAAGACTGCAGACCCATTTGACATCCTGACTGCACCCTCATGAGAGACTAGGCTGCACCTAGATTCCTGATTCTCTTAAAGTATTAGAAATAATATTTGTTGTTTTAAGTGACTAAGTTCATGGATACTTTGTTAGTCACCAATAAATAACCAAAAGAAAGCTGACATAACTACACTAATATGAGAAATATATGTGTATATGTATACTTTAAAGCAAAAATGAGAGACATTAAGGGAAGAGGATTTAACAGTTACATATAATAATTCTAACTTTACATCACCTAGTAAAATAGCCTAAAAACATATAAAGCAGAAACTGATGGAACTACAAGAAGAAACAGGCAAATGCACATTCATGCTAGAAGATTTAAAAATACCTCTATAAAACCGATAGAACAATCAGACAAAAAAAAGTAATGATATAGAATATTTGAACAATCCAGTTAAAATTTATGTATTTAAATAACCAACAATTGCAGACCATACATTCTTTTCAAATGCATGCAGAAATTTTTTTAAATTGCTAGACCATAATGCAATTCTTAACAAATTTCAAAGGAGTAAAAGCACAATATTATATGACCACAGATTAATGGATCATAAAAAGATAACTAGAAAATTGCCATATGTTTTAAAATATAAAATATATTTCTCAATGACCTTTTGGTCAAAAAAGAGATCACAACAGAAATTTAAAAATATTTTGAACCTAGTGATAATCAACATATGTGCAGAATTCAATTAAAGTCGTGTTTTAGAGGAAAATCTATAACCTTAAACATATATGTTAGATAAGAATAAAGGCTAAAAATCAATAATTTAAACATCTATCTCAAGAAGTTAGTAAAAGAAATAAACCCCCCAAAAATGGAAGAACTAATGAAGATAGAAGCCAAAATTAATGAAACACAAAACAAACATATAACAGAATTTTAAAAACCAAAATCAATTCTTTGAAAGAATAATGAAGTTATAAAAGGGTTTGCAATAATCCTACCTGGCTGGTCTGTAATTTAAGACATAAGTGTTTTCTACTACTCTGTTTGGATCATGGACCCAGTGCTGGTGGTACAGAAACAAAATAGTCCCTCAAGTATAATAGCTAACAGTCTAGCATGGAGACCAACAGTAAGCAGATGTCAAAAAAGCTGTTACAAGTGTGACAACAGTGGCAAAAGCAGGGAGCCACAGGAGTTCATGGAAGAGCAGAGTGCTGAAAGATGAGTGACGTGTAGCTAGATGGAACATTAAAGAAAATATGACTCAGAAAAGAAACATCAGGTACAAAGCAAGACAAAGCTGGTATCTTTTGGGACCTGCAAATAGTTTTACAGAACTACAGTGTGAGGTATGAACACACTGTGAGAGCTTTTTACCTCCCAAATGGCTCAAATTCATCCACTCTCTCTGTCTCCAATGCCAAACCCTTTCATAAATTACCACCTCTTTCCTACACTACACAAAAGCCCCCCAGGTGGTTTTCATACATGCATTTCCTAGCTTTACACTCCAATCTTCACATTGAAGCCAATATAATTTTTCTTAAACATACAAACTCAATCCCCGCTATATGTTCTTGCAGGACTGTGTACTTTACCTTCAAAACATTTATTATAATTTGTAATTAAATTTATTTTATTACTGCCTATCATTTAACTACAGCCAATCCTTCCACTAGAATATTTAGGAATTCGGAATTATAAGCCCTGTGCATTTTGTAAAGCCCTGGTTAAAATTATACCTAGAACATTAAGTTGTAAGTGGAAACATTATTTCTTGAGAAAATAAAGAATAAGACCATTGTTATGACAGGTCTCTTGAAAATGTAACTGAACTAGTTATTATTCTTTGTCACTACACAAGATAAGAAAATAAAGTTCCAAGGATATTTATGCTACTGTGACCATCACACACGAAAACCAGAGAACCAGCCAGGAATGATAAAGTTCACGTTCAAGTGAAACATATACACATTTTGTGTTGTCATAATCTGTCATCATGAAATTTTTTGATAATGATAAGCAGCTTCCCTTGATATTCTTCTACTGTACTAACTACATTTTTTCTCCCACAGAACATTCAAAAGCTGTGATTATTGCAAACTGATATTTTTACTTTTTTAATGTATTAAACATCAAAACATCTAACAAACATAGTTAGACTATGATAGGAAATTCAATTGGGCTCCTGCTATGGTTTGAACGCATGTTCCCTCAGAATCTCATGCTGAAATGTGATCTCCAGCATTGAAGGTGGGGCCTGGCAAGAGGCATTGGATCATGGGGTGGATTCTTCATGAATGGCTTAGTGTCATTGCCTTGGCAATGAGTGTTCTCACTCAGTTAGTTCATGTGGGATCTGGTTGTTTAAGAGTCTGGGACCTTCTCCCTCCTTCTACTATCCTGCTTCTACTCTCTCCATGTACATGCCAGCTCCCCCTTCATTTTTCATGTGATTGGAAGCTTCCTGAGGCCCTCGCCAGAGGCAGATGCTGGTGCCATGCTTCCCACACAGCTTGCAGAACTGTGAGCCAAAATAAACCTCTTTTCTCTATAAAATATTCAGTCTCTTGTGTTCCTTCATAGCAATGCAAATAGATAGGCGGGTGTTGAACAATGTGAACAATGGACACAGGGAGGGGAACATCTTACACTGGGGTCTGTCAGGGGGAAAAGGCGGAGGGACAGCAGGGGGTGGGGAGTTGGGGAGGGATAACATGGGGAGAAATGCCAGACATAGGTGATGGGGAGGAAGGCAGCAAATCACACTGCCATGTGTGTACATATGCAACAATCTTGCATGTTCTTCACATGTACCCCCAAACCTAAAATGCAATAAAAAATATATTTAAAAAAAAAGAACACATAGAAAGTTTTCCAAATTATGCATCTGTTATGAGGTGACTCTTCACAAATAGAATATATTCCAGATCAGGAAATAGAATACTATCAGCACCCCAGAAGCCCTCCTTGTCCCCCTCCAGCAGCTTCCTCCTAAAGGGAGCCACTATCCTGACTTTCAACAATTTATGTTCATTATTCCTGTTATGAACTTCATATAAATAAAAGTATACAGTATATAGCCATTTAGTTCTTCCTTTTTATGCTTCACATTGTGTTTGTGAGATTCACCCATGTTATTGCATATATTCGTGGCTCATTTACTCTTATTTCTATAAAGTATCCAGTTGTATGATATTAAATAAGCGTAAATTGGACTTAGATAAGGAGAGATTTTACTCAAAAAGATTATTGCAATAGGGAGAACATGCCGACCTCAGATATCTGCAAGTGTCTCAAAATCAAATAGAAAGAAGCTCTTCTTTTTTACAGAAGGAGAAAGACAAGCCAGAACTTTGTGGAGGAGAAGGGCATGGAGTATGGGTGTGCAGGTGGCAAAATGAGGATATTTCAACAGAAAGTATTTTTTTCCTATGGTCAGTTGATTTTTGGGATGAGCTGTTACAGATGTTCTGCTCCTTAGTGTTTCAGTGCTTGCTTAAACTTGAGGGAGAGCCAAAGTCTGGGAAACTTTGTGGAGGAGAGAAGCCTGACTACAGTTTGGTCAAACCAAAGCAGAGGGTAAGAAATGAACTGTTGTGAACACATGGTCTGTTCCCCTTGTTGCTTAAGACGGTGTGTTTTTAAACACTGCTAGGGACAGAATAAGAGTCATTGTGAGGCTGAGCTTGATCCCAGTCATTTTCAGGGGTGGGCCTGTCTTCATGTTCTTCTTGACCTTGAATGACTAGCTGTCATGTCGTGAGCATGCTGTCTGCCTGACAGCTGGTGGAGGGTCTTAGAGATCAGGCACTTAGCATAAGGTACAGCTTGTGATGTCATCTGCTTGGTCCAAAGGTCTTGAGAAAGCTCTCGATCTCTCTGCAAGATCTACATCCACCTGTAATGGCTCTGCTCCCTAGAAGTACCCAACATCTGTTGTTCCTATAGCCCAAAGTGAATCAGAAATGTGAATGAGAACGTTTTGAATGGAGGGATTGTCAATGGCTTGGGAGCCTGGGGGAAAGGCAAGAAAACTTTCCCCAAATTGAAGATATCAACTTGGATACAGTACATGTGGCCCAATTATCAAGGCTAGGACTGATATGTGACCCCTTCTCTAAATTCTGTACAGTTCCTGCTCCACTTGAACTCTATTCTCCATTATTCTCCATGCTAGTTTTGTGATGAAGAAAGACAGGATAAATACCTCAGCTGTGTTTGCATAAAGGCTGGTCCTCACTGGCCTTTCTTGGCCAGGTGCCCACTGATGTTGTGATGAAATCAACGAGCATTTGCCTTCAAGATTCAATGGCCTATGAAAGTCAATAGTAGATAAGTTTAATTTTGTGTCACACTGAAACTTTGTGAAATATAAGTTGCTGGTTTTCAGAAAATTGACTCATTGAGAAATTCGTAAGACTCACCAAATCCCACAGTCTCCACAACCTCTTTCACCTTCTTCTCAAGCAGAGGAGGAGAGCATATGGAGCCAGGTCTTAGTGCAGTTGGAAAACACAGTGAGTCATTTCTGCTTGTCCATTCCTATTTAAAAGAAAATATCACTTCAATTATTTAATTTTTGATGCAAAACCTGGCTTAGTCCTAGAACTATAAGTGCTTCCACACCCACTATTATTGAACCTATCATTAAGAGTCACTTATTTTTTGGTAATTGGAATTGCAGGTTTGAGGGAGTAAACTAAAGCCACCATGTGACCTGGCTGCTACCTCGTTGGCACAGTTCTATCCCTGAAAGCGGTTACTTAAAGAATAATGTGATGATAATGGATGAGATGATGTCCACACCCTGAGTCAGAGTTATTTTAGAGACAGCCCTATAGTAAGTGAATCACATGTTTATCTTACAGGGAAAATATGGATTCCACGTTTTCTGTTTATAAAGAGAAAGAGGAAAATAAGAAGCACTGTTGCCTAGAAAACTCTCTGCTGAGGAATGCCAAGTGTTAATGGTACAATTTTGATGCCATGTGACAACTGGATTGACAAACCTAATATTGCAGACAGCATTGTAGAAGATAGTTAATATATTTTATAGCTCATTCTGATGAGGATCCAGCTTTGCGTTGTCCTGGTTCCTGGATTTTCTTCCTTCTCTTTACAAAAGCCTGTTTAGGGACCCTTTTATTGCTCATTAGCACCTCACTAAGAGAGCTGGGAAGAAACGATGGAGATGAAATTTGCATCGTTCAATGCATTTGTATTTTTTGTATTCATAGAAGATTTCTGAAGAAAAGAGCACCCAAATAACTGTAAAATGAGGTTTGAAGACCTCTGGGAAGTTAGATAATGTACCTTGTCCTTACCCCATAGCAATTATAAGTCCATCAATTTGACTGCCTTTATTGTAACCACTTTTATTAGATTCCCAAAGCAAATCCCAAAATGCCAGAAACTGTATCAGGGCCTCTGACACATAGACCTTTTCTAAGTGCTGGGGATTGGCCTGTGATAAATAGTTGATTGCTGCTCCAGCCCTTATTTGTTCCTTTCTGATGTCATCCCTGTGGGGCTCTTCCAACATCAAGCTTCCAATTTGAGGGCATCCACAAAGCCAACTGACAAGTACAAGAATCAATGCTATACTGAAACATTTATTCTTCTCAGTGTGATCACTTGGTTGTTTGATTTGTTTTCTGGCTTGCCTTTGAGAGCCTTTGTTTTCTGGATTCTTGGCTGTCTTACCCCTCCCACTGACAAGGAGTACACGGCTTTGTTTCTCCATAATCTCCATAATCAACACCTCCCTTTGTAACAACGAAGTACATCCACTAAGTTTCTTGTGTAGTGCAACTTACTTTACTTTCTAGATGTTGGGGGAGAGGTGAACAGATGCCCTGCTGTGTCCCATATTCAGAACTTGTTGGTGACCCTGGGAGAGAACACATTGTGACTTTCTTCTGGAAATGTCAACACCTTACACATATCAGACCAGAATTTGCCTTCTATGCCAAATCCAACATAAACTTATCTCCTGGAATAGAGATACTGCTCTTCTGGATGGACTGGAAACTCGATGGGAAAAGCTATGACAGCAGCTCCCACATTGCTAGACCTGACACTTGTCCTCCCTTTAGTATCAGTGTGATCTGTAACCAAATTCTGTAAATGAAACTGGTATTCTTTGATTCCCCTTTAGTAGAAAATGATGGGGGGCAGTTTTTACAATTATGCCTGAGGCAAAATTTCAGTGTGAATATTCAGCCATGTGAAATGAATTTTCCAGTTTGATGCTGATATAAATCTATGGTGGCGCTTTACATTTTCTTATTCCAAAACCCCGATTATTAGCAAAGCAAAGGGAGGAAAATGAGATCCCTATTAGTACATTTGTCTGATGTTGAAGGGGCCGAGTAAAAGCTTCCATCAGAGTTGTGAATCAAATTGTGTCCCCCTGAAATTCATATGTTGAAGCTTTAACAGCCAATATGACTGTACTTGGAGATAGGACCTTTCAGAGGTAAAGTTAAATGAGTTCATAAAGGTGGGACCCTAGTCCAGTATGACTGATGTCCTTGTAAGAAAGAGAAGAGACAGCAGAGATGCACCATGCGCAGAGAAAAGACCATGTGAGAGCACAGTGACAAGGGAACTGTCTGCAAGCCAAGGAGAGAGGCCTCAGGAGAAACTCCTACTTAGCTGACACCTTTATCTTGGCCTTCCTGCTTCTAGAACTGTGAGAAATAAATTTCTGTTGTTTAAGCCACCCGGCCTGTGGTATGTTATTATGGCAGTCCTAGGTGACTGATACAATTGTCAAAAATGTCTTCTTGGGAAAAGGTGAGAAAGTCAAGCCTTTGAGCTTTTGGATAAATTTATCTTTTGCGGATCTATGGATTTCATTTGGTTGCTTTGAACAAAAATAATGTAGTCTTTTTATAAAAATAATATCAGAGCACCCATAGAAGAGTTCTCTAAGAGTTTGAATCAAGACTTACCAGCTGGGTGGGGTAGCCTTTGATGTATTCAACACTGCCGAGGAACCTGGTGGAACGTTGGGCATGATGATTTCAACCAGAAACACCTAAAGAAGGAAATGTACTAGTGTCCTCATTGCGGTTGTGTTATGCTGATCATTCCATGAGCTAAATCTTTCTCTTCTATCTGCATCTCCCAGATTTTCTTCAGTGTGCTAACATATCTTTTGTAATGGAAAACTAAAACATAATTGGTTTGAAAACTTTATATATATGTGTCTATGTAATTATATACATAACATTTTAAGCCAATTACATTTTGTTTTTCATATTTTATACATTTTATGTGTTTTTATTGTGAGCCAGGAATGTTTAATTGAGGATGGATTATGAGAAAAGAAGGAAGTGATTATTGAAGAAATGATATGAGAGATTATACAAAGAAAAGAGAATAGGGCATACTTGGGAAGAGTTTTATTGTGCCACTGATATCGTAAGGATACACGTATTATAGAAAATAAAGCTGGAAAGACTAGAGACAGATGATTGAAGGCCATGAGAGCAACATTAAGCACTTTGGACTTTATTGGGCAGGATCAATTAGAACAGCATGGTATTAGTACACCAAGGATGATAGCACAGTGATGGTGTAAAGGCTTTGAGCAGAGAGAGAGAGTAGTGCTGGAGAGACAGCTCAGGATGCTACAAAGTAATCCTTGAGAGAGTAGCTGTAGGTCCTGAAGAAAATGGCAGAGGGGATGGAGAAAAGAGGATGGATAAAAAAGGATATTGTGTAAGTAGAATGGACAGGATGTGGAGGTAGACTGGAAGTAATAGAGAAGGAAAAGCATAAAGTCATGACATTCCAAAGTTTCCAGCTTACAAGATGGTGAGAATGGTAACTCCATGATCTCATGTAGTAAACCCAGGAGAAAAGACAGAAAATGTTTTGATTTTAGACATGTTGAAGTTCTGATTTTTATCTCTATGGAAACACAAAGTGGGAGACTCAGAGAGTGCTACAACCAAGAGAACGGTTCACCTTCCTAAGAGTGAGAGTGGAAACTGATCACAGGAGAAAACCAAGGATGACCTCAGAGAAGATCCCCACTTAGAGGGCTGGATGTGGAAGAAAGCAAGCAGCCATGGGAGAGAAAGAGCAGAAATAACCCAGCTATATGGAAACAAAAGTCTGAGACGATGTGATGATACAGAAAGTATGAAGAAAAGCTTATTTAATTTACAAGAAAAAAAAACATTAAAAAGTGGGCAAAGGACATGAACAGACACTTTTCAAAGAAGACATACATGCAGCCAACAATCATAAGAAAAAAAGCTCAACATTGTTGATTATTAGAGAAATGCAAATCAAAATCACAGTGAGATACCGTCTCACACCCGTCAGAATGGCTATTAGTAAAAAGTCAAAAAAATAACAGATGCCGACATGGCTGTAGAGAAAAGGAGTGCTTATACACTGTTGGTGGGACTGTAAATTAGCTCAACTATTCTGAAGACAGTGTGGTAATTTCTCAAAGACCTAAAGACAGAAATACCATTTGACCCAGCAATCCCATTACAGGATACATACCCAAAGGAATATAAATTGTTTTATTATAAAGACACATACTAACGAGCATGGTGGCTCACACCTGTAATCCCAGCACTTTGGGAGGCTGAGGCAGGTGGATCACCTGAGGTCAGGAGTTCAAGATCAGCCTGGCCAACATGGCGAAACCCTGTCTCTACTAAACATACAAAAATTAGCTGGGTGTGGTGGTGCACGCCTGTAGTCCCAGCTTCTTGAGAGACTGAGGCAGGAGAATCGCTTGAATCTGGGAGGCAGAGGTTGCAGTGAGCTAAGATCACACTATTGCATTCCAGCCTCAGTGACAGAGGAAGACCCCATCTCAAAAAATATAAATAAATACATATATACATAAAGATACATGCACGTGTATGTTCATTAGAGCACTATTTACAACAGCAGAGACATGGAGTCAACCTAAATGCCCATCAATGATAGACTGGATAAAGAAAATGTGATACATATACACCATGGAATACTATACAACCACAAAAAAGAATTAGATCATGTCTTTTGCAAGAACATGGATGGAGCTAGAGGCCATTATCCTTAGCAAAAGAATACAGGAACAGAAAACCAAACACTACATGTTCTCACTTATAAGTGGGAGCTAAATGATGAGAACACATGGACATATAGAGGGGAACAATACTCACTGGGGCCTTTCAGAGGGTGGAAGGTAGGAGGAGGGAGAAGATCAAGAAAAATAACTAATGAGTACTGGGTTTAATACCTAGGTGATGAAATAATCTGTACAGCAAACCCCATGACACAAGTTTGCCTGTGTAACAGACCCCCCATGTACCCCTGAACTTAAAATAAAAGTTAAAAAATAATAAAATTATGCTGCACAAGAAAAAAAAAAAAAAACTAAAACAAAAGCTTGTTGTATGCTTGCCGTGGTGTGAACATACTTGCCTCTTTGGCCTGACTGAATATACAGGCTCCAGTAACCAGGGAAACCATTTCACTCCCAGAATCAACAATAGGTTGGAGCCTTGCTGTCTAGGATAAGCGGGAGCTGGCTATTCATCCTAAGGCCCTTTCTTCCTGCTTCTTGACCTATAAGCTGGCCTCCCTGAAGCTCTCTTATCTTCAACTTGTAGGGAGCATACTCCAGCTCAGAGAAAAATGGGTTCTCTCTTCTCTAGGCACCTCCTTCCATTTCATTATCTCTTATCAGCTGCGTCACGGTCCAAGGTTGTGATTCCAGACAGCAGTGGGCTTGGACATTCCCTCCACACTTTCAGCAAGTCCAGAGGTTATCCAAACAGCCAATGGGCAAAGACAGGGATCTCTCAAATGATAATACACACAAAGAAAACATCAACAACTAAAATTAAGACTGCCCTGACCACCCAAGATCTGTGCTGATGGATCTCACTTTATATCCAGCACCACTAACCTCAGATGGGCAATCCTACCACACATGCCTAGTTTATTCACTTTTCTGTTTCCCTGAATTACTAGTTCACATCTTTTTCTCTACCCCCAAATATCCTACTCCCTCACCTTTCCAACTATTCCCATTTGTAACATTTACAGACATCATAGAAGCAGTCACCATCAACTTTCCACCATCAAATCTATCAATTCATGCCACGTTCAATACCCAAATTGCAATTCTTCAGCTATGTTGAATTTACTATTATTGCTTTACCAAAATCTAGTCCCCCTCTACCTGGATACCATGCCGTCTCACCTGCTTTTTTTGTATTTTGTTTCTTGTATTATCCTCTCTCTAATGAGCACTCTCATCAGCACAGAAACACCGATACTTCCATTAACTTTTCAGATCCCCAGCCCCACAGGTGAGAATAAGAATATAACATCTATTTCCTAAATGTTTACTTCCTAAATATTTCTTCCACAAACTCTGTGACCCCTTTTCCTCTTCTTTCTTCCTTAAAGCCTTCTTGCCTCACATATTCTATTTTATTTTATTAGACATGGTATAAAGAAAAACGTAGTTGTGAATTTAGTCCCTGTTTTGGCCAATTATTCTCTCATCAGCTTGTGGATACAACGCTCTTCCTTAAACTTGGCCAGCTTTCTAGAAAATGCTACCAGAATATGGGAAAGAATAAGTAGTGTCAATTCTCTATTTATTAACAACAATTTGAAACATATTAACTAAAACCAGATTTATTTTAAGATGAGTGAGTCTTTGAAAAGAATCAAAAAGATTGTTTGAAGAGTAAAAAAAATTACACCTAGATTTATCTCCAGGCTTAACAAAAAGCTGAAGAATGACTTAAGAATGTCCTTTTTTAAGTAGGAGAATTATTCATATGACAATGATTAACTGATTATGAATTCCATTAGTAATGAAGAAAAATTGGTGTTAATAGAAGCATGAGTATTAGTATATTTCTTAGTTTTTAGAGATTGAAATGCATTACCCAATAAGTTTTAGTATCTTCTGCCCTAGAGTAGATATTTTCATATAAAACATAACTGCCTCATTAAAATAGCTGTTCTTGAAGTCAGAGAAAGGTAATAGAATCCCTCTCCAAGACTCTTTTACCTCTATGATTCTGAAATGTTTGTGCTACCATGTCAGTTATTTTTCCTTTAGTCAAATCAGTTTTTTCCATTCCCCAAGCTGTGATGAACTCTCAAAAAGCAGGTACATTAACATTTCTAATTCCAAGATTTGAAATCCAAAATGCCCCTAAATTCGAAACTTGTTGTGCACTGACATTATGCCACAAATGGAAATTTCCACATCTGACTTCTAAATTGCACGTGCAAAATACACAGCTTATCTGACATTTCCCAGGGGAAAAAAACCCTTCCCGCCCCCTGTAGCTGTGTTATGTCTTTTCTGTACACAGCATGATGGTGATGCCAAACAACCACAGGTTGTCCACATGGTGGTGGAGATAGTGAGGCTTTTGCTTTCCAATGGGCCAATGTGCTCAAATTATATGTGTAGGGTATCTATGAAACATACACGAATTTTGTGTTTAGATTTAGGTCCTATCCCCAAGTATATATATTCAAGTATTCCAAAATTCAAGAAAAATCCAAAATCTGAAATACTTCTAGTCCCAAGCATTTCAGATAAGGCATGCTCTACCTGCAGCAGACATGGAATTAAACTACTTCCAGCTCTCCGTGTCCTTTATCTGCTCACCTGCGCAGGTCCTTCTGTGAATGGCATTCTCATCATACCACCTCACCTCTTTTGTTTTTATTCCTTATCTTTCATGAGACACAGTGACAGAAGCCATCAAGGTTTAACTATTTTTAACATTTTTACAACACCGTGTGTTCTTGTGTAATTGGCAAATACCAAGAAACGGTATTAATTACTGCACAGGTTTTACAAGTATAATACCTTCAGGTACTGATGGTATTAATTACCTTCAACTCACAATAGATTTTACCGCACAATGGTCATGAGTGCAAAGAGTGCATCTGATCCTTAATTCATCTACTCCCAGCCTTAGTTAGTGGCCACAAAAATCCAGGAGCAATGTTACGTCCATGAACATGAAAGCGTCGACATTGACAGGAAGTGCAATTGAAGTTCGTGCTTCTGCTATGCCCCTAGTAGATGTGAGCCTTTTTGCTGTATAATTTATGTGGTTACTTTTTAAACTACACTGCAGAAAAAACTGCATATGTGGTAACATCCACTAACTATGACAAAGCCATAACACACTATGCGCTATAGAAGAAAACCTGTAAGTTGCCTGGATAATTTGGACAAAAAAAAAGAAAAGAAAATCCACATTTACATGAAATATCCAAGTAATTCCAATTTAGTACTTTGGGGCCTTTAATATCTAGATAATGGCACTTTTGCTTAATGCCTTCTGGATCTAAATGATGTCTTCAGTGGAGGAAATTTTTCATTGAATTTTTCAATTATAAAGGTTTTTTTTAAAAAAAAACTGGTAAATAATTAAAATCATTCATTTGGAGTGATATCTAATAAGTAAGATGGCTTACCACATTTCTTTTCACGTTTCTGAGATTGAATCAAGGTATAACTTTAAAGTCAAAGTATTGACTGTCTTAACTGGCTCACAACAGTCCCAATGGCTGCTCTTCTGCTGGAATGAGGGTTGCTGGAATGAGGATGCTATTTTGAAGGGCAACATTATTGATATGTGTAGGTTTTGTTTTAGAATAAACAAAAAAAGGTTTACTTCCCTTCTTCTCAATCATACCTCTTCTTAAAAGTAGACCCTTTTTAAAAAAGAATTTCCCTAGTGTCTCTTGCAATGTCTCCAGCCTCTTGTAGTGTCATAAAACCAAAGCCACTAGTTAGTGTCAAAAAAAAAAGTGTCAAACTTTGTATTTGAAGAGATTTATTCTGAGCCAAATATGAGTGACCATGACCCGTGACACAGCCCTCAGGAGGTCCTGAGAACATGTGCTCAAGGTGGTCAGGGTGCAGCTTGGTTTTATATATTTTAGAGAGGCGTGAGACATCAATCAAATACATTTACGAAATACATTAGTTTGTTCCAGAAAGGTGGGATAACTCAAGGGGGGCAGGGTTCCAGGCTATAGGTAAATTTAAACATTTTCTGACAATTGGTTGAGTTTGTCTCAACCAATCCATAGAAAGGAAATGTGCAGGTTAAGATAAAAGATTGTGGAGACCAAGGTTCTTTTGAAGTCTTATAGTAGCTGTCCTTAGAGACAATAGATGACAAATATTTCCTATTCAGATCTTTAAGGTACTAGACTTTTAGTTAACCTTATTAGGATTGGGAGGGCCTGGAACAAAAATATCTAGCTATGTTAATAGAGACTCTTTACAGATGAAAATTTTCCCCCACAAAGGGCAGCTTTGCAGAGCCATTTCAAGATATAGCAAAGAAACATGGTTTGGAGTAAAGCATTTTTATTTTCTCCTTGTCTCATAATGTTATTGATATAGGAATTAAAAATTACTTAGGCAGATAGTGAGGGTAAGGAAGTCCTTGGTAAGGTTTTCCTTTTAATGAAAAGCAATCCCTAAATCATTTTCCTTTCTAACAAAGAGCAGCCTGTAAAATTGAGCTGCAAAAATAGATGCTGGTAGTTGTGCCAATCATGTTCAAAATGGCGGTTTCATCTTCCTTTCTCTGCCATCCATGTGTATAATAAGGAGCAGACAAGATGGCCCTGGCCAAGCGGACTTTTGTGTAATATGATTAGGATGGGTGACCAGCCTTCCCCACACACCATGTAGACGTCACACCTGGCCGAACCAATCTGTTGGCCCTATGTAAATCAGACACCACCAACCATGCCTATAAAATCCACTGCAGTTGGCCATTTTTCCCTTTTTTTTTTTTTCATACACCTCTCTTGCAAGAGAGAGAACTGCTCTGCTCTCTTCTTTCTTCTGACTCTTAAATTCTGCTCCTTAACCCACTGTGTGTGTGTGTGTGTGTCTGTGTCCTTAATTTTCTTGGCATGAGACAAACCCCAGGTATTCAACCCCAGACAACAATGCTGCTTCATTATGCCAGAGTCAGGTTGGAAAGTAAGTCATGATATGTAGGGTTAAATAAAACCCATCTGATGAGAATTTCTGATTTGTAGGGCATGACTCCCCAGACTCCTTAGATAAGAATTTGGACAAGATGAAAATAAAAAGAACTTAGTCTTCATTAGAAATCAGAGTTCTACAAGTAGGAAGTGACAGTATAACTCTCCTGGCCTCAGCTAGCAAAACAGCCATCAAGTGCCATGTCCTTTGTCCAAGCTGCCCTCAGCATGCCATCCTAATGCCAGCCTTGTCACCAAGTGAAGTGTTCATGCTACACAGCTTGGGAGAG
Organism: Alouatta palliata; assembly: GCA_004027835.1. Taxonomy (NCBI): domain Eukaryota; kingdom Metazoa; phylum Chordata; class Mammalia; order Primates; family Atelidae; genus Alouatta; species Alouatta palliata. Next base: position 26,020 of record PVKV010014363.1, on the reverse strand, counting down.
TGGTCCGACTGGTGTGTTTTAAGAAGAGTTAAATCTTGAACAGTGATGGTGTCTCTCTGGAAGCTCTCATTTAACATTCCATGTTACTGGAATTTCTAAGAATTAGATTTGTATTAATACTACGCTTCATGAGATGTTAAATTTTTTCTTGGTGTAGTGGAGATTGCCAGTGTTCTGCCTGCCATTGCTGTGTGACCACCCCCCGTGCCCCCCCGCACCCTCCCACCCTGCTTCTGTGTGCACTTGCTTCCAAAGCTCACACCAACTTTCTTGGAAGGCTACCAGAGTGCTCCTGGGCCTCAGCCCACACAGGCACAGAGCTGAAAGTCCCCAACCAGCCCTCAGCAAGTGACTGATTGGTGCAGAAGTGTGAGGAACAGGTTTTCTGCCCTGGGGTCAAGACAAATGCTGAGCAGATAAGCACAAAATGGGAGCCAAGGTATTCTAATTTCTCTTTGTCTCTTATGAGTCCAACACTAGTGATCCTAAATAGCTCAGTTTTAAAAATACCCTATAATCTGTTACATAAAGCTTTACTCAGATTTATGTGAATGCTTTACTTGGATTTGTGTCAGTCAGTCAATAACTTATACTGAGGATTCCCTGTAGACAGAATACTGTACTTATATTTAGATTCTTTTTTGAGACGGAGTTTCACTCTTGTTACCCAGGCTGGAGTGCAATGGCGCGATCTTGGCTCACCGCAACCTCCGCCTCCTAGGTTCAAGCAATTCTCCTGCCTCAGCCTCCCGAGTAGCTGGGACTACAGGCACGTGCCACCATGTCGTGATCCACCCGCCTCGGCCTCCCAAAGTGCTAGGATTACAGGCGTGAGCCACCGCGCCCGGCCCTTATATTTAGATTCTGTAAAGGATACGTGAACATCTATCCTGAGGCATATATAGTTACCAGTATATTCTGTTTGTTCTTTTCTGGTTGATGAGGGATGTCTCACTCCTATGAATTCCATTCAACCTTACAATGCATTACAGTGCATATGTCTATGGAAAATTATAAATAGCATTTGGAAATACAGGGTCCATAATTGAAATGATAGCCAGAGAATAGAGAATGGTTATAGGAGGGGGAAAAGAGAGGAGCCTCAGAGGGGGCTCTCACTGGGAGGCTCAAGGCAAAAGATTACCCAGAGATTAAAACACAGCAGGTAGAAAGACCTACTTACGAAAACATAGTGTCACGGAAGATAAAAAGACGTGCTTTAAGAAAAATGCAATAAGAAACTGTGCTTCTTCATGAGCAAATCCAATCTTATCCTTCCTCCTTCACGTTGCTAGGGCTGTTCCACACACCACTCCTGTTGCTGCTGCATCTCCCAGGGGACTTACGTGCTTCTGATTTTATCTTTGTACCTAACACTATATTTCCATGACATTGTATTCGATAGTAGGGAACATCATCATCACTTTTCTGAAGTTAGTTTGGCAGTCAGTCTTTTCTTGCAAATATCACAAGCTCTTCTGGGTCATAGATAAGCATGGCTTCATGTCCCCCCTACCTTCCTCCTTACTTTGGCTAGTTGTTTCTTGATATCTGAATGCCAAACAACAACATCCACTGTAGCAGCAATAGCCAACAAATGCACAAGTTAAGTAAAAAGGAAAGCAAACTGGATTTCCAAAAGACATAGGTGTTTAATGTAAATTTTAAAAACTTGTTCAACATCTTAGTGGTTTTCACCGTTGATTTCACCCAAAGGGACAGGAACATTTTCAAGTTCAATTATTTCTTGGCTGCTGTATTCTTGCCCTGTTGTGGCCTTAAGAAATGTTCACATTTGCAAGCTGCACCAGATACCATCAGATCTAGTTCTCTCCCTGGGGCCCAAGGATGCTCTTCTTTTTTATCTTTTATTTTGATCATGGAGGTGTTTTTACAGTTTATCCCCAACAGTGAATTAAATTCCAATTCTTTGAGTCAGAACAACGTTTTAACATGCACACCAACGTCAGGGTTGCTGTTTTGCTACCAGTTTTGCCTGGGGGTGCAGGTATTTTTGGAGGTGAGTCTAAAACATTTCAAAACCACATGAACATAGAACAATGAGAACTGGTGATTATTGAAAGATGGTTTTCTGGGCTTTGAATAATTTTCTCTCAAAAGATGATAGCCTTTTACTTTTTTCACTTAACAACAAGAAGAAACAGACCTAAGTATGAGCATTTAAATCAGAAAGAAGAAAATCCCGACAACACCGACCTATGGTATACACTGGAAGGGGCTCCTAAGCTGGGTGTGGAATGTTCTTCTACGAAGACGTTAGAAATTGAACAAATTTGCACCAGTCTAGGAGGGGTTGGGTAAAGAGAGGTTCAGGAAGCTTTATATCCTTTCTCAGCTATGCAACCCACAATAATACTGAATTACTAAGAGCTTCAAAGCTACAGTCTTTTGCTATCCAAAATAATCCTGGGAAAAGCATTAAATGCTTTAAAAGCAGTGTAGTCATGGCTTTTTCATAGTACTCAAATAGCATGGTGATTTCGGTTGGCACTGAAAATTAAGTGAAAGGAATCTGGATCTTATAAAAATTAGTGTAAAACAAGTGAAAAATATTATCTGGAATATGTATAGCAATTTAACTGCAATGTCAGATAAAAGGTGTGTGATATCACCTTAACTAGCCTCATGTATCTTTGTATCTATCTATCTATCATCTATCTATATACATATACATATATGTTTTAATGGTACTTTAGATTCTGGGGTACATGTGCAGATCATGCAGAATTGTTGCATAGGTACGTACATGGCAATGTGGTTTGCTGCCTTCATCCCCCTGTCACCTATATCTGGCATTTCTCCCCATGTTATCCCTCCCCAAACTCCCTACCCATGACTGTCCTTCCCCTAGTCCCCCCAACAGACCTCAGTGTGTGATGCTCCCCCACCATGTCCATGCATTCTCATCGTTCAACACCTGCCTATGAGTGAGAACATGCAGTGTTTGATTTTCTGTTCTTGTGTCAGTTTGCTGAGAATGATGGTTTCCAGATTCATCCATGTCCCTACAAAGGACAGGAATTCATCCTTTTTATGGCTGCATAGTATTCCATGGTGTATATGTGCCACATTTTCCTTGTCCAGTCTATCATCGATGGGCATTTGGGTTGGTTCCAGGTCTTTGCTATTGTAAACTGTGCTGCAATGAACATTCGTGTGCATGTGTCCTTATAGTAGAATGATTTATAGTCCTTTGGATATATACCCAGTAATGGGATTGCTGGATCAAATGGAATTTCTATTTCTAGGTCCTTGAGGAATCGCCACACTGTCTTC
>PVKV010014363.1:0-22623 GCA_004027835.1 Alouatta palliata | reverse complement strand
GATTTCTCCACATCCTCTCCAGCATCTGTTGTCTCCAGATTTTTTAATGATCACCATTCTAACTGGAGTGAGATGGTATCTCAATGGGGTTTTTATTTGCATTTCTCTAATGATCAGTGATGATGAGCATTTTGTCATGTTTGTTGGCCTCAAATATGTCTTCTTTTAAAAAGTGTCTGTTCATGTCCTTTGCCCACTTTTTGATGGGGTTGTTTGTTTTTTTCTTGTAAATCTGTTTTAGTTCTTTGTAGATTCTGGATATTAACCCTTTGTCTGATGGGTATATTGCAAAAATTTTTTCCCATTCTGTTGGTTGTGATTCACTCTAATGATTGTTTCCTTTACTGTACAAAAGCTATGGAGTTTAATTAGATCCCATTTGTCTGTCCTGACTTTTGTTGCCAATGCTTTTGATGTTTTAGTCATTAAGTCTTGCCTATGCCTATGTCCTGAATGGTTTTGCCTGGGTTTTCTTCTAGGGTTTTTATGGTGTTAGGTCTTATGTTTAAGTCTTGAATCCAACTGGAGTTAATTTGAGTGTAAAATGTCAGCAAGTGGTCTAGTTTCTGCTTTCTGCACATGGCTAGCCAGTTTTCCCAACATCATTTATTAAATAAGGAATCCTTTCCCCATTGCTTGTTTTTGTCAGGTTTGTCAAAGATCAGAGGGTTGTAGATGTGTGGCGTTGCCTCTGAGGCCTCTGTTCTGTTCCATTGGTCTAAATCTCTGTTTTGGTACCAGTACCATGCTGTTTTGGTTACTGTAGCCTTGTAGTATAGTTTGAAGTCAGGTAGCGTGATGCCTCCAGCTTTGTTCTTTTCACTTAGGATTGTCTTGGCTATGTGGGCCCTCTTTTGGTTTCATATGAAGTTTAAGATGGTTTTTTTTCCAGTTCTATGAAGAAGGTCATTGGTACCTTGATGGGGATAGCATTGAATCTGTAAATTACTTTGGGCAGTATGGCCATTTTCACAATACTGATTCTTCCTAACCATGAACGTGGAATGTTCTTCAACCTGTTTGTGTCCTCTCTTATTTCCTTGAGCAGTGGTTCATAGTTCTCCTTGAAGAGGTCCTTTACATCCTTTGTTAGTTGTATTCCTAGGTATTTTATTCTCTTTGTAACAGTTGTGAATGGGAGTTTGCTCTTGATTTGGTTCTCTTTTAGTCTGTTATTGGTGTATAGGAATGCTTGTGATTTTGGCACATCGATTTTGTATCCTGAGACTTTGCTGAAGTTCCTTATCAGTTTAAGGAGATTTTGGGCTGAGACGATGGCGTCTTCTATATAAACAATCATGTCGTCTGCAAATAGAGACAGTTTATCTCCCTCCTTTCATAATTGAATATCCTTTATTTCTTTTTCTTGCCTGATTGCTCTGGCTAGAACTTCCAATACTATATTGAATAGGACTGGTGAAAGAGGGCATCCTTGTCTAGTGCAGATTTCAAAGGGAATGCTTCCAGTTTTTGCCCATTCAGTATGATATTGGCTATGGGTTTGTCATAAATAGCTTTTATTATTTTGAGATATGTCCGTCAATACCTAGTTTATTGAGAATTTCTAGCATAAAGGGCTGTTGAATTTTGTCAAAGGCCTTCTCTGCATCTATTGAGATGATCATGTGATTTTTGTCTTTGGTTCTGTTTATGTGGTGGATTACTTTTATAGACTTGCATATGTTGAAACAGCCTTGCATCCCCGTGATGAAGCCTACTTGATAGTGATGGCTATGCTTTTTGATGTGCTGTTGCAATTGGTTTGCCAGTATTTTATTGAAGATTTTTGCATCTATGTTCATCATGGATATAGGCCTGAAGTTTTCTTATTTTGTGGAGTCTTTGCTGGACTTTGGTATCTGGGTGATGTTGGTCTCATAAAATGATTTGGGAAGGATTCCCTCTTTCTGGATTGTTTGGAATAGTTCCAGAAGGAGTGGTACCAGTTCCTCTTTGTATATCTGGTAGAATTCGGCTGTGAACCCATCTGGACCTGGGCTTTTTTTGGTTGGCAGGCTATTAATTGTTGCCTCAACTTCAGCCCTTGTAATTGGTCTATTCAGGGTTTCAACTTCTTCCTGGTTTAGGCTTGGGAAGGTGCAAGTGTCCAGGGATTTATCTAATCCTTCCAGGTTTACTGGTTTATGTGCATAGAGTTGTTTGTAGTAATCTCTGATGGCAGTTTGTATTTCTGTGGAACTGGTGATGATATCCCCTTTATCATTTTTTACTGTATCTATTTGATTATTCTCTCTTTTCTTTTTTCTTAATCTGGCTAGTGGTCCATTTTGTTGATCTTTTCAAAAAACCAGCTCCTGGATTTATTGATTTTTTGAAGGGATTTTAGTGTCTCTATCTCCTTCAGTTCTGCTCTGATCTTAGTTATTTCTTGTCTTCTGCTAGCTTTTGAGTTTTTTTGATCTTGCTTCCCTAGCTCTTTCAATTTTGATGATAGGGTGTCAATTTTAGATCTTTCCTTGCTTCTCTTGTGGGCATTTGTTGCTATAAATTTTCCTCTGGACACTGCTTTAAATGTGTCCCAGAGATTCTGGTATGTTGTGTCTTCATTCTCGTTGACTTTCAAGAACATCTTTATTTCTGCCTTTATTTCATTGTTTATCCACTCAACAGTCAAGAGCCAGTTCAGTTTCCAGGAAGTTGTGCAGTTCTGAGTTAGTTTCTTAATCCTGAGTTCTAATTTGATTGCACTGTGGTCTGAGAGACTATTCGTTATTATTTCCATTATTTTGCATTTGCTGAGGAGTGATTTACTTCCAATTATGTGGTCAATTTTAGAGTAGGTGCGATGTGGTGCTGAGAAGAATGTACAGTCTGTGGCTTTGAGTGGAGAGTTCTATAAATGTCTATTCGGTTTTCTTGGTCCAGATCTGAGTTCATGTCCTGGATATCCTTGTTAATTTTCTGTCTTGTTGATCTGTCTGATATTGACAGTGGAGTGTTAAAGTCTCTCACTATTATTGTGTGGGAGTCTAAGTCTCTTTGTAGGTCATTAAGAACTTGCCTTATGTATCTAGGTACTCCTGTATTGGGTGTGTATATATTTAGGACTGTTAGCTCTTCTTGTTGCATTGATCCTTTTACCATTATGTAATGTCCTTCTTTGTCTCTTTTGATCTTTGTTGCTTTAAAGTCTATTTTATCAGAGACTAGGATTGCAACTCCTGCTTTTTTTTTTTGCTCTCCATTTGCTTGGTAAATCTTCCTCCATTCCTTTATTTTGAGCCTATGTGTGTCCTTGCATATGACATGCATTTCCTAACTACAGCACACCAATGGGTTTTGACTTGTTATCCAATTTGCCAGTCTGTGTCTTTTGATTGGGGCATTTAGCCCATTTACATTTAAGGTTAATATTGTTATGTGTGAATTTGATCCTGCCATTTTGATGCTAACTGCTTGTTTTGCCTGTTGATGCAGTTTCTTCATTGTGACGATGCTCTTTACCATTTGGTATGTTTTTGGAGTGGCTGGTACTGGTCGTTCCTTTCTATTTTTAGTGCTTCTTTCAGGAGCTCTTCAGACCTGGTGGTGATGAAATCTCTCAGCAATTGCTTGTTCGTAAAGGATTTATTTCTCCTTTGCTTATGAAGCTTAGTTTGGATGGATATGAAATTCTAGGTTGAAAGTTCTTTTCTTTAAGGATGTTGAATATTGGCCCCCACTCTCTTCTGGCTTGTAGGATTTCTGCCAAGAGATCCCCTATGAGTCTGATGGGCTTCCCTTTGTGAGTAACCCAATCTTTCTCTCTGGCTGTCCTTAGCATTTTTTCCTTCATTTCAACCCTGGTGAGTCTGACGATTATGGTCCTTGGAGTTACTCTTCTTAAGGAATATCTTTGTGGTGTTCTCTGTATTTCCTGGACTTGAATGTTGGCCTGCCTTGCTAGGTTGGGGAAGTTCTGGATAATGTCCTGAAGAGTGTTTTCCAGCTTGGATTCATTCTCTCTGTCACATTCAGGTACATCTATCAAATGTAGATTAGGTCTTTTCACATAATCCCATATTTCTTGAAGTCTTTGTTCATTTCTTTTCACTCTTTTTTCTCTAATATTGTCTTCTTGTTTTATTTCATTGAGTTGATCTTCAATCACTGATATCCTTTCTTCTGCTTGGTCAATTTGGCTATTGAAACTTATGTATGCTTTGCAAAGTTCTCTTGTGTTTTTCAGCTCCATCAGGTCATTTATATTCTTCTCTAAGCTTTTTATTCTCTTTAGCATTTCGTCTAACCTTTTTTCAAGGTTCTTAGTTTCTTTGCATTGGGTTAAAACACGTTCTTTTTGCTCAGAGAAGTTTGTTATTACCGACCTTCTGAAGCCAGTTTCTGTCAATTCATCAGACTCATTCTCCATCCAGCCTTGTTCCCTTGCTAGTAAGGAGTTGTGATTCCTTGGAGGAGGAGAGGCGTTCTGGTTTTGAGTGTTTTCATCCTTTTTGTGCTGGTTTCTTTCCATCTTTGTGGATTTATCTACCTGTGGTCTTTGTAGTTGGTGACTTTCAGACAGGGTCTCTGAGTGGACATCCTTTTTGTTGATGTTGAAGCTTTTTCTTTCTGTTTTTTAGTTTTCCTTCTAACCACCAGACCCCTCTGCTGTAGGCCTGCTGGAGGTCCACTCCAGACCCTGCTTGCCTGTGGATCACCCACGGGGGCTGAAGAACAGTAAGGATTGCTGCCAGTTTCTTCCTTTGTTATCTTTGTCCCAGAAGAGTACTCACCAGAGAGCCTGAGCTTTCCTTTATGAGGTGTCTCTTTGGATATACAGGGGTCAGGGAGCTGCTTGAGGAGACAGTCTGTCCCTTACAGGAGCTCATGTACTGAGGTGGGAGCTCTGCTGTTCCATTTAGAGCTTCTGGGCAGTTACGTTTAAGTCTGCTGCAGAGGAACTCATAAATGCCTTTTCCCCAGATGCTCTGTCCTGGGAAGGTGGGACTTTATTTATAAGTTTCTGATGTGCTGCTGCCTTTTTTCAGAAATACCCTGCCCAGCAAAGTGGTAGTCTAGCCACAGTCTGCCAGCAGAGGCGTTACCGAGCTGCCGTGGGCTCTGCCCAGCTGCTGTGTGTACTTCCTGTTAGAACTGCCTTGGTAATGGTGGTCTGCCTCAGTAATGGCAGACTGCATCAGTAGTGGCAGATTGCCTCCCTAATGGCTGATGCCCTTCCCCACACTGACTTGTACTGTCCCAGGTCCAGCTGCACTTGCTGCGAAACTCTCAGTCCAGAGTTTCAGATTGCTGGTCTTTGTGGGATTGGGACCCACTGAGCCAGATCACCTGACTCCCTGTTTCAGCCCTCTTTTTCTTCAGTTGAATGGGTGGCTCTGTATCCCAGGCATTCCAGGTGCCTCTTGAAATGGCTGCCTGGATTTGTGTGAGATTTTGTGCAGAGACCCACGGCACCTGCTGAAACAACCATGCTGGAAGCTCGTGGCACTTTTCAGCCCAGGAATCTCCTGGTCTGTGGGCAGTAAAAACTCATTTGAAAATGCAGTGATAACTCACTCTCTGCATTCTTCTCACTGGGAACTGCATTCCAGAGCTGTTCCTATTCAGCCATCTTGGATCATAGCCTCATGTATCTTGGAGCAACTCTGTTTTCACATTCAGTAAATAGTTACTGAGCCTGTAATTCAGGACTCTGTGCTAGGCATTGGAGATGTAGTGATAAATGAAGAAAAGTCTCTATCCCCAGGAAGCTTATAGTCTTCTGTAAACAGACTTTAAAGAAGCAAACAAATATATAAATTGCAAATTGAAAAACATGGGAAGGAAATAAACAAGACATCATAATAGAGAATTACAGTGAAGATTTATAGTAATCAGAAATATTCTCCTAAGTAATTTCTTGGTTATACAAAAGGAGCCAACATGTTATTTTAGTGTAACATATTAAATTAAACTATATGAAATTGCCATCATTTGGCCATATTTAAGCTAAAAAATTGCAATTTCAGATGGCAACCTAACAAAAAGAAACTATACCTTTATATCTAAACTAGTCAATTTGGAAAAATTAATTTACAAAAAATAGTGTAACACACATTCTCTAGACATGTGCATGCAAACAAACAAACATGTTCAGTGTCTTTTTGTTTTTACTAAAAACTTGAAAACTGGCAAAAGCTGGGAGAGAGAACAAGTTTGAGGCAGGGCAGATTTTTATTGCTGTATCCAGCATGAGAAAACTGAGACCCAGAGATCTTAAGTGACTTTTCAGGAATCCCTCAGTGATGTCCCAAGCATTGTAAACTAGGGCTAATGCTACTTATCTATTATTCTTCTCCCTAATATTTAATTGACTCCACAATGAAATTTGTTGTTTTTCCCTGATCCTGTATTTTTATATTTTATCAAAAGATGGCCTTTTCCAGTTGTGGCTGAGACTGCTATGTGTTCCAAATTTCCTTTTCCTCAAGGACACACAGCTAGACAACATTTTACAGCCTCCCTTGCAGTGAGGTACATGCATTCACCTAAGCTCTGGTAATAGAACTGAGGTAGAAGTGTCCTCTCCAGGCCAGGCTCATGAAATCCTTCTACATAATTCTCCACACGTTCTCTCCTTCTGCATCTGCTGAAAGGCGAAAAGATTTTAAGGTCTTGGAGGAAGCTGGAGCCACAATATGGAAAAAGACTGAACTTGGAATGACTATATGGAAAGTGACAAGAGCAGAAACAAACATCTGTCTGAATTCTCCGGGGAAAGTAATACATTCTAATTATATTAAACCATGAGATTTTTGTTATGGTAGCTAATATCATTGTTGAGATGATATTGTTATTTTTAAGCTGCTTTTGTTAGTATTCTGTAGGCATAGACTGAGTTAGAAGATATGTTACTTTTTTATGGAGGCCATAATAAATTGCCACAAACTTAGTGGCTTAAAATCACTCAAATTTATTATCTTGCAGTTCTGCAGGTCAGAAATCCAACATGGCTCTCACTAAGCTAAAAATCAAGATGTCCTTGCTGGAGGCTCTAGAGGAGAATCTGTTTTCCTCCCTTTCCTAGCTTCCAGAAGCTGCCCACATTTCTTGGCTTGTTATTTCTTCCCATCTTCAAAGCCATCTATGGCTGATCACATCTGTTTTATCTCACATGACTCTGACACCTACTCTCCCACTTTTCTTGGCCACATGAATGGGCTTTGTGATTACACTGGACTCATGTGGCTGACCTAGCATAATCTCCCTATCTTAAAGTCATCTTACTTAGAAATCTTAATTCCATCTGCAAGCTTAATTCTCATTTGCCATGCATCCTAACATAGCCACAGATTCCTTAGATTAGGACAGACCAGACAGCTTTTGGGGTCCTTTATTCTGCCTACCACCCAAAGGTACCTAAAACGTTGCTTTAAGGTACAACATAAAGGTGGAATCCAACCTTAAACTTAAACTGAAAATGAACATGTTTACCCAGACCTTTATTATATTTTTATACCTCTTAAGATAAAATTAGTGTGCCTCTTATAAATACTAAAATACTTGCTACCAGACATCTCTTTAAATAATTAAGAGTACATATACCTACATCACATGGTCATTATTTAATTTGTACATTCTTTAGAGTTCCATATTTTTCCAAGATAGAATATGGCCAAATTTGAATCACAATTCAGGATAATCTCACCAGGTGAGAAAAATTAGGAAAAGTCATGTTGTAAACATTTTTTGTCAGGTAAACATTACTCAGAGGGTGTGTCTTTGCATCTTTTCATGATCCTCAATTAGACAAAACTTCTAGCTCTATGTGTGTATGCATATATACCATCATACATGTGCATGCATTCACACATGAGAAACATACCCACCTTCTCCCACACCACACACACAAAAAAACAGAGATTGAGAAAAAAAAAGAAGACTTGAACTGAAGTTATAATGAGAAAAGACACTGCAAAAATAACATTGTGGCTTCTGTGGGATCCCATATTTATCCTCTCAGATGCTTCCAGAGCAAACATAGTCCATTTATAAATGAAAGGAGGATTTTGCTGTCAACCTAGAAGCTTCACCTGAGATCTGGGGAGAGAAAACCCCACCCTCGCTCTTTTAGTCTCTTACCTCATTGCCTGGGAGCAAACACCCCCACCCCTAAAACTCAGTCTTGGTCTCTGAATATGTAGGCATAGGCATCTCTGCTTAGCTTTGCAGTACAGAAAAGGAAAGCAGTTAATATGTAAATCTCAAGAGAGGTAGTTTCAACACAGTCAGTTTTGTAACGTCAACAATTATATCTGAAATGAGGTTTATCTTGAATCAAAGATCATGTTTTCCTGTACTCTAGTCAGGATGGAGTACAGAGACTCTAACTGTTATTCAAAAGTTGTCTGGGCACCACAGGAGAGGTGAAAAAGGAAAGCCAGTGGTTAGGAAGGAGATGTGCTCCCTGCTAATATCCTGAGGGGTCAAGAATAAGATGAAGGCCATATGTGGTGGCTCATGCCTGCAATCCTAGCACTTAGGGAGGCCGAAGCGGGTGGATCACTTGATCCCAGGAATTTGAGACCAGCCTGGGCACTATGTTGAAACCCTGTCTCTACAAAAATACAAAGAAATAACCACAGCAGGACATGGTGGCACACACTTGTGATCCCAGCTACCCAGGAGGCTGACGTGGGCTGATCACTTGAGCCCAGGAGGCTGAGGTTGCAGAGAGCACTGATCACACCACTATCTGTTCAGCCTGGGTGACAGAGTGACACCCCATCTCAAAAATTAAAAAATTTTTAAAAAGTTTTTAAACTGTCAAAAAAAGATTAAATATAAATACATATTTTTCTTCATATATATCTGTGTGTATATATATGAAGAAAAATATGTATTTATATTTAATCTTTTTTATTAAAAACAAATATAAATATATATTTATATTTAATCTTCATGTATATATATATGTATATATATGTATGTATATAAAACAACAGAAAGAGAAGAGGGTTACTAATTAGGCAGGGATGGGTTTGAATGCTGACTTCACTATACTTAACTTAGTATCATACCATGAACAAATTTCACAAACCCTCTAATCCTGAGTTTTTTCATCTTTAAGAGAATGATAATCATTCCTACTTTCAAAAGAAGACGTCTGTGATGACTAAATGAGAGCATGTTTGTGAGAGGTCCTAACCCAGAACTTGGATCATGAGAAGTACTTAGGAACATTTCAGTACCCTTTCACAGCTCCTCCGATAGGCCTGAGCATATGTGCCCTCAAATCTCTTCCTCACCCCTACTCTGGTTTTCCTTTCTGTTGCAGAGGTCATAACCCCCTTCAGGCTACTTTCCCCATACTGCTATACCACCTGGTTTCTGGCTGGGTTTCACCCACGGGAAATACTTGCTGGAATTAGAAGGCAGGGGTTATAGGGAGAACCCAAGGTATTTTATCCCGTCTTCCTGCCCCCAACCTTTAGTGATTAGTGTGGCAGCAGCTACATTTGCTTTACATCCCTTCTAGCAGACAGGCCCACCACAATTCCACCTTTGGTTGAGTGATCTCAGTCCCTTAGGCATGGTGAGTGCCTCCTCCTTCCAGTTGAGGGATGACGGTGGCTGGCGTCAGGGTTCACTCACTGAAGCTTGGGCAGCCTGGTTTGGCTGTCTACTTCTCCATCACTTGTGTTACTAGTTCCCTCCATCAGAATCCCTGTTTTAGATGTTGAAGGTAGTTAGGATGTATCTGGTTAGATCCTAACTAATACAGAAAGAGTTCTTTTCCTCTTTCCCTAGCAGTGAGAACAGAGGGAGAAATATAAAGACTGGGAAACAGCCTGCCTCAGATTTACTGAATCCCAGCATACTTTGCTGTAGTTACCTCCCTATTCTTTAGCTCTTTGGTCTTTTGGTCCTAGTTTTGACTTAACCATCACTTGCTCCCTCTAAGTGATCAATATGATGTAATGATCTGTAGAGCAGGAAAGTACCAAGAAGCATCTACCACTACCTAAGTGAGTGGTTTGAAGGGTACCATGGGTCTCTTCAAACAGAAGAACCGGTTAGTTTAGTTGTTCATCATCCTGAAGATTAGAAAACAAGGCTTTCCAGCAGGTAAAATAACTAACAATGGGCTAGAAGTGTTCCGGTATGCAAAGCAGGTGGACAAGATGAGCAGTATTAGTGCCTTGGGAGAACCCACTTAAGGGACCTTTTACCCGCTTCACTCAGGTGTCTGCATAAGTGACACCTCAGAGAAGCCTGACCACGCCATCTAGAGTAGTACTGTCACCACCATTACTAATCTCTTTTCTATCACTTCAAAGCACTTGCAAATACCTGCATTTGTTCCTTTATCATTTGTTGCCTTCTCTAGCAATGGAAACCTTTTATTTGTCACTAAAAGTCAAGAACTTAGCACTGTACCTGACACATACTCGTAGGAACTCAGAAAATACGTACTGAGTGAATGACTAAATGTGACAGGGTGCCTTGTGTCTGGACCTGCCTTCTCCCGGCTGCACATGCCCTCTCAGCCAGGGGTTACCAACTTCTACCTGCAAATCCCAAATTAACCTAGAGGACCTTCTATGCCTTAACAGAAAGCATGCAATCACCTGGTTTCAAGCAATGGGTTATTGCCACTTCTGAGAATCCTCCTCCTCCTCTTTCTCCTCCTCCTTCTTCTTCCTCTTTCCCTTCTTCTTCTCCTTCTCCTTCCTCTTTCTCCTCCTCCTCCTCTTCCTCCTCCTTCTTCTTCCTCTTTCCCTTCTTCTTCTCCTTCTCCTTCCTCTTTCTCCTCCTCCTCCTTCTTCTTCCTCTTTCCCTTCTTCTTCTCCTTCTCCTTCCTCTTTCTCCTTCTCCTCCTCTTCCTCCTCCTTCTTCTTCCTCTTTCCCTTCTTCTTCTCCTTCTCCTTCCTCTTTCTCCTCCTCCTCCTCTTCCTCCTCCTTCTTCCTCTTTCCCTTCTTCTTCTCCTTCTCCTTCCTCTTTCTCCTCCTCCTCTTCCTTCCTCTTTCTCCTCCTTTTCTTCTTCTTTCTTCTCCCTCCTCCTCCTTCTTCCTTCCTTCTTCTTCTTCCTTATTCTTTTTTCCTCCTCCTCCTCCTCCTTCTTCTTCTCCTCCTCACATAATCTTATTGAGATATAATCTATATACCTGAAATTCACCCTTTTGAAGTATACAATTCATCAATTTTTACATATTCACAGAGTTGTGAAAATATCACCATTATCTAATTCAGAAGTTTTTCTTCAGTCCACATACCCATTAGCAGTCATTCTTCCACTCCCACCCCAGTACGTAGAAACCACTAATCTACTTTCTGTGTCTATGAATTTGCCTATTCTTCACATTTCATATAAATGGAATAATATATTATGTGACCTTTTGTGACTGTGCTCTTGCACTCAGCATAATATTTTCAAGATTTGAAATGCTGGCAGGTACCAGCATTTCTTCCCTTTTTATTGCCAAATATTAAACTGTACGGATATACTCTATTCTTCCTTTCATCAGTCAATGGAAATCTGGATTGTTTCCTTTTTTTTTTTTTTTTTTTTTGGCCATCATGAATAATGCTGCTATGAACATTTGTATACAAGTTTTTGTGTAGACATATATTTTCTTGTATTCCCCGAGCTTTATTAAGATATAATTGACAAATAAAATTGTATATAGTTATGGCATACAATGTGATGTTTTGCTGTTTACTTATCTGAGTTTATCTTGTTTTGCCTCTTTTTTTTTTTTTTTTTTTTTTTTTTTTTTTTTTTTTTTTTTTTTTTTTTTTTTTTTTTTTTGACAGAGTCTTGCTCTGTTGCCCAGGCTGGAGTGCAGCGCTTTAATCTCGCTCACTGCAACCTCCACTTATCAGGTTCAAGCAATTCTCATGCTTCAGCCTCCCAAGCAGCTGGGACAACAGGCGTGTGCCACCACACTCAGCTAATTTTTGTTTTTTTAGTAGAGGCGGGGATTCACCACATTGGCCAGGCTGGTCTGAAACTCCTGACCTCAATGCATCCATCTGCCTTAGCCTCCCACAATGCTGGGATTACCGGTGTGAGCTACTGCACCTGGCCTTGGTTTTGCCTCTTTAATCTTCCTTGGTTTTTTTTTTTTTTTCTGAATACCTACCTGGATATTTCTCCTATTCCTTGCTCATCTATTTCCCAGAATACCTCTGACTAAATATTTTAAACTAGCTACAAACTCATGTATATGTCTTGGCTCCTCACTATTGACCTAACTGCTGCTGACATCTAACTTAGACTGGCAGTTCCTGGTTTTCCTTTCTTACGTGCATCCATGTTCCATGTGTCCCAGCACTCACACATTAAAATAACAGAAAGAGAAGACACAGAGGGAAAAATAGGATACACTGAAAATGAAACATTTTCTGCTCTACTGCTTTGTCTTGGGTTGAACTTAACGAAGAGCACCTTGAGTTTCAACTTGTTTGAGCTGATGACTGAATATACAACCTTGAGGAAAGTTATTGGACCCCGTGGTCCAGCTTGCCCCAAGGGGCACTATGGTATAAAGCAGAAAGCTTATGCAGAGCTGCACACTGCTGGAGGAGCTCTAATCCTGGGCTGATAATAAGTAAAATTAGCCCTGCTAATCCCTAGTTTTTGTTGCAGGCTTCTGTGCTAAGTTCATGTTGTTGAAGCAACACCTTTTCAATTTCTTACATAACAATATTTTGTGCTTGGGAATGGTCTCACTGATCTCTCTGTTTTACTGGGATAGTATACTCCTTAGTGGAATGGAGAAGATTTGTCCTGGGGGTTAAGAAAGCTGGATTCCAGTTTCAAGTCTGGCACTCATGAGCTATGTGACTGGACATTTCACCACTCAGGGCCTTCCTGTTCTAATTTGTTTTTGAATGGTTTAGACTTTGATGATCTCTGAAAGAATGTTAAGCTTTACAATCCCATGTAATCTAGAAAGTAAGTAAGAGCATTCTCTGCGGTGCACCTAAAAAATTTGCTGGTGTGTGTAGGTTTTTGCCAAAATGATACTCAAAACAACATCTTGACTATGACGTGGTGAAAGGAACTCTGGAATCTCAGTGCTATTGTTTCTTTAAATAATCTCCTTCAGCTTTTTTTGGCTTCCATTTCTTCATCTATAAAGAGTTTGAGCAAGCTCATCTTTAGCCTCCCCTCTTTTTGTGAGATTTTATAATTTCTGCATTTCTGTGACTATAAAGTCTAGGCAGGCACTATGGCTTATGCCTGCAATCCCAACATTTTGGGAGGCTAAGGCAGAAGAATTAGTTGAACCCAGAAGTTTGAGACCAAGTCTGGATAACATAGTGAGACCCCCCGCGATCTCTACAAAAAATTAAAAATTGGGTGCGGTGGCTCATGCCTGTAATCCCAGCACTTTGGGAGGCCAAGGCGGGTGGATCACCTGAGGTCAGAAGTTCAAGACCAGCCTGACTAAGATGAAACCCTGTCTCTACTAAAAATACAAGAATTAGCCAGGCTGGTGGAATGTGCCAGTAATCGCAGCTACTCAGGTGGCTGAGACAGGAGAATCACTTGAACCCGGGAGGAGGGGTTGCAGTGAGCCAAAATTGCGCCACTGCGCTCCAGCCTGGGTGAGACTCCGTATCCAAAAAAAAAGCTGAATATTAGCCAGGCTTGGTGGCACATGCCTGTTGTCCCAGCTACTTGGGAGATAGAGGCAGGAGAATCACTTGAGCTCAGGAGTTCGAGGTTGCAGTGAGCTATAATCGCACCACTGCAGTCTAGCCTGGGCAACAGAGCATGCACCAGTCTCTAAAAAAAAGTCTATTTGCCTGGCATGTACTATGAACAAGTTACAAGTTTTCACATCTTTAAAAACAACTACAGAATGGCACTTGGAATTTTGGTGAAAGAGGTCTAAAATCCTCTTCACCTTGATAAGTGCTTTTCCATATGGTAAATTTCAGGAGGAAAAAACATATCATTTTGTTGTTCTTGATCAGATAGATAGATAATGTATAATAAAGGAACTAGAAAAAGCAGTAGCTAGTATGCCTATGTGACTTAATGTGATTGCCAGTGTCAGACCATAAGCCATGGTTTGTCTTTGATAAAATGTACTCTCAGTTGATCCAGTCCTTGCCCTTGTTCAATTTTTCATGCTTTTGAAATTGCATCCAATCCTTAGAACCTGATCTGCTACAGTCGACATCTCTGAGACTGATTGAAGAGCTTTTATTTTTAACTGAATTGTCAATATTATCCCCAGAAGTACACCATCTTAATTAACATTGAGAAGATTTAATTTCTTAACTTTATTGAAAAATATTAATTAAAAATAGATTAAGAACTCAAAAATGCTTGAAACCTATGATTCAAATTGTTATTATTTTCCAACAGGGGGGAAGAAACGTGTAGGGTAAGGCTTCCTAGTCCTTAAAGAGAAAGCATGTGAATACCATTGCTTATCTTAAAGACGAAAATCTTGTAATAATTGAAAGAAAGGCATACGTAAAAACACTTAGTATAGTGCCTGGAAGATAGTAGATGTTTGGCAAATGTGATTCTCCTTCCTTCCTTTCTCCTTTCTACAGATGGATTCCCAGACAACCCTCTAGATGATCCTGAATCCTGAGAGTTCTGAGTCCTCCCCACTCTGTCATTCACTTTGGCTCTGCCCTTTTGCTAAAGCCTAACAAATATCTCTATGCTTCACATACCCTTAGGCTGTTCATTTTATTTCTACTTATGTCTAAACAGATGAAAGGCATGAAACACGCCGAGTCAAGATGCAGCATGCTTTAAGGACCTTGCCTTACAAGGGTCTATTTTTAAGTTGTGAGCTCTGAGAACACATTGTGTATGGAAGTGAGTAATGTTTGTTCAGCTTTCCTCAGTTTGGGACCTTTCCCATCTCCTTCTAGGACAACAGAGTTTCCAAGCTGCAGGTAGAGATCAACTTTCTCTGTGGGGCACCTGCAAAATTTGCTGTTGGGCCCTCTGGGTTTGGGGTACAGACTGGCAGATTTTAACAGGCTTCTAACATTCTCTATACCTCAACTATAGCTAAAATTATTGAGTTCCATTCTCTGTCATTGATTTATGCTTTACCAGTTTTTTTACATGGTAACTAAAACTGTTCAAGAATATATTAATACTTAGTCTATTTATATGTAATGATTTACAGTAATAATGTATTATATATTTAGTTTATTTATACCCATCATTTTATCACAAAAAAATGGAGTAGCTTTTATCAAAATATATGATAAATTTATAAGATAGAAAATCAGGGCCAGAGAAAGAAAGTGCCTACTAGTCAACTTGGTTGTTATGACTGGGCCTCTCATTTAATTGTGACCCCCCCAGCAGCGAGGGCCATGATTCTTATCAGAGAGGAAGAAGTACACCAGTATCTAGAAGTGAGATACCCTAATTTCTAAAGAAAATTATGCATGGACTTAACATAGGAGACACGGAACTATGTAAGGACCAAATCCTCAGTACAGTCACAACACGTTAAGAAGTGGGTTTCAGATGGCAATTTTCAATAATAGAGAATTAAAGAGCAACTTTGAAAATGTGTGATACTTTAGTGTTGAGACCAGTTCTGAAAGTGTCTGGAAATGCAGTTGATCCCAGGGGGAAATGTACAGTGCTTAAAGAAGGAAACAGACTAACTGTCTTGGATAACCCTCCAGGAATGCCACTTCACACAACTCAGCTGCTGAAAGACGATGTAAGAGATGGCACTTTTAGACAAAGGTTTAGCAGTCTGGGCTTCTACATTAGGAAAAATTTCTCAAACTTTGAACATCAAATGAGGAAGCACCAATGTGTTAGGCGCCTACCTCATGCTCCAGCCTGAACTGATGACCACTCCGTGTATTAGTGTATGGGAGCATTATATTAAGAATCTTCATAATAACCTGACTTTATTTAATAAACTAGGATTTGCCGAGGTATAAGATATTTTCATCAGTCTGCGCTTCCTTATACCTTCCCATCTAAAATCCACCTGTCACTTCAGCAGGGGGCTTTCCTCACCTCCTGTGCTCAGGTGGGCCTCCCTTACGCATGGTCCTAGCTTACCACTCATCATACTTTAGCTCTAATTAGGCATTTAATGTTTTTCCTGCCTTCCAGGCAAGAAGAAGGCAGGAAATCTATCTTTCTCTTATTATGATATCACCATGTCTAGAATAGTTTCTGATTTGTCATTTGTCCTTTAACTCATTTGTCAAATGATTGAACACATGGATAATGTGCCTGTTTCCATTCCTCTTCCTAGATCATTCCATTCATCAGGAGTGAGCTCATGTAGTATGTATGTTGGGTGTAATAGGATGTAAACATCATTTAATCTTTAAACCATTGTATGAGAGAAATATGATTATTATCTCCATTTTACTGATGAGAAAACTGGGGTACCAAGATGGTAGATAATTTCCCAGGATCATACTGTTGGTAAGTGGTGCAGCTAGGATTCACTCTCGCGTAGCCTGGCTCAAAGTCCACAATCTTCACCTCCAGATAATATGAAATCTACAAAATTATCTTTAGGGATCTTTACAATTTCATCTTCTCATACTCAAGAGTGTAGTAGAATCTACCTACTACACTCTTACTGACTTGTATTATTAGTAACAACTTGTTTTAACCTGTGTCTCCTTAATAAAAAGCTAAGACTAGACATCATCTCATTGTTTATTAGCATGTTGTATTTTTAGGAAACTAGACCATGTAAGTTTTAATTGATAGGAAAGAAAGAGAAAAACAGGACAAACAATAGACCAATAGAAATAGTTGAGGTGGGAGGAGAGGGATCCAAGATGGCCAATTAGGAGCACCTCAGGACTGCAGCTCCCAGTGAAGGTGCAGAGGTTGAGTGGATGCCACATTTCCAGATGAATTTTTATTGCCCACAGACCAGGAGATTCCCAGGCAGAGGAGGCCCACGGGTCACCAGTGCGGCTGTTTTTGCCAGTGCAGCTGTTTTGCCGGCGCCCCAGCGCAGCGGTTCTGTGTACAAAATACACGGGTCCAGGCACCGTTTTAGCTGGCAATTGGAGCTCCTGGCAGACAGAGTCACCCATTCAACTGATTAAAAAGGGACTGAAACAGGGAGCCAGGCCAGGAGATTCCTGGGCAAAAAAGCGCCATGAATCTCAGCACGGCTGTTTCAGCCAGTGCAGTGGGTCGCCACACGGGAAATCACACAGATCCCAGCACCTTTTCAACAGGTGACTGGAACATCTGGTAGACAGAGTTGACTGTTCAACTAAAAAAAAAAAAAAAAAAAAACTGTGAGGCAGGAAGCCAAGTGATAAGGCTCGGCTGGTCCCACCCCGATAAAAAAAACAGCAATCGGAAACACTCTGGATTGAGAGTTTAACAGCAAGCACAGCTGAACCCGGGATGGTCCAGCTCTGTGGGGGAGGGGGGTCCACCATTACCAAGGCTGTCTACCACTACGGAGGCAGTTTGCCATTGCTGAGGCAGCCTGCCATTACAGAGAGAGTCCGCCATTATAGAGGTGGGCCACCATTGCCGAGGCAGTTCTAACTACACCCATATAAACAGGACTACAAGGAAGTTCACACGGCAGCTGGGCAGAGCCCACAGCAGCGCAGCAAGGCCTCTGCAGGCAGACAGTGAGTAGGCTGCCTCCTCGCTGGGCAGCGCAGCCCTGAAAAAAGGCAGCAGCACAACAGAAACTCATAAATAAAGCCCTAACTCCCCAGGACAGAGCACCTGGGAAAAATAAAAATAAAAAAGGGGGTTTATGAGTTCTGCTGCAGCAGACTTAAAAGTACCTGCCCAGCAGCTCTGAATGAACAATGGAGCTCACATCTCAGCACTTGAGCTCCTATAAAGGACAGACTGTCGCCTCAAGCAGCTCCCTGACCCCCGTATATCCAAAGAGTCGCCTCATAAAGGAGAGCTCAGACTGACATCTGGCGGGTAATCTTCTGGGACAAAGATAGCAGAAGAAGAAACTGGCAGCAACCCTTACTGTTCTGCAGCCGCTGCAGGTGATTCCTAGGCAACCAGGGCCTGGAGTGGACCTCAGCAGTCCTACAGCAGAGGGCCCAGACGGCTAGAAGGAAAACTAAGAAACAGAAAGAAATAACTTCATAATCAACAAACTGGACATCCACTCAGAGACCCAATCTGAAAGTCAACAACTACAAAGACAACAGGTGGATAAATCCACAAAGATGGGAAGAAACCAGCACAAAAAGGAGGAAAACACCAGAAACCAGAATGCCTCTCCTCCTCCAAGGGATCACAACTCCTCACCAGCAAGGGAACAAGGCTGGATGGAGAATGAGTGTGATGAATTGACAGAATCAGGCTTCAGAGGGTGGGTAATAAGACACTTCTGTGAGCTTAAAGAACATGTTCTAAACCAATGCAAAGAAACTAAGAACCTTGAAAGAATATTTGATGAAATGCTAACGAGAATAAACAACTTAGAGAGGAATATAAGTGAATTGATGGAGCTGAAAGGCACAACAACAGAACTTCGCAAAGCATACACAAGTCTCAACAGCTGAACTGACCAACAGAAGAAAGGATATCAGAGGTCAAAGATCAACTCAATGAAATAAAACGAGAAGGCAAGATTGGAGACAAAAGGTTAAAAAGGAATGAACAAAGTCTCCAAGAAATGTGGGACTATGTGAAAAGATCTAATCTACGTTTGATAGGTGTACCTGAATGTGATGGAGAGAATGAATCCAAGCTGGAAAATACTCTTCAGGATATTATCCAGGAAAACTTCCCCAACCTAGCAAGACAGACCAATATTCAAGTCCAGGAAATACAGAGAACACCACAAAGATATTCCTCAAGAAGAGCAATCCCAAGGCACATAATCGTCAGATTCACCAGGGTTGAAATGAAGGAGAAAATGCTAAGGACAGCCAGAGATAAAGGTCGGGTTACCCACAAAGGGAAGCCCATCAGACGCACAGCAGATCTCTCAGCAGAAACCCTACAAGCCAGAAGACAGTGGGGGCCAATATTCAACATCCTTAAAGAAAAGAACTTTCAACCCAGAATTTCATATCCAGCCAAACTAAGCTTCATAAGTGAAGGAAAAATAAAATCCTTTGTGAACAAGCAAGTACTCAGAGATTTCATCACCACCAGGCCTGCTTTACAAGAGCTCCTGAAAGAGGAACTAAACATAGAAAGGAACAACTAGTACCAGCCACACCAAAAACATACCAAATGGTAAACAGCATCAACACAATGAAGAAACTGCACCAACTAATGGGCAAAACAGCCAGCTAGCATCAAAATGGCAGGATCAAATTCACACATAACAATATTAGCCCTAAATGTAAATGGGCTAAATGCCTAATCAAAAGACACAGACTGGCAAATTGGATAAAAATCCAAAACCCATCGGTGTGCTGTATCCAGGAAACCCATCTCACATGCAAGGATACACAAAGGCTCAGA
Organism: Alouatta palliata; assembly: GCA_004027835.1. Classification (NCBI taxonomy): domain Eukaryota; kingdom Metazoa; phylum Chordata; class Mammalia; order Primates; family Atelidae; genus Alouatta; species Alouatta palliata. The sequence goes on along the minus strand of PVKV010014363.1, from coordinate 3,220 downwards.
ACAAAGGGATGGAGGAAGATTTACCAAGCAAATGGAGAGCAAAAAAAAGCAGGAGTTGCAATTCTCATCTCTGGTAAAATAGACTTTAAACCAACAAAGATCAAAAGAGACAAAGAAGGACATTACATAATGGCAAAAGGACCAATGCAACAAGAAGAGCTAACGATCCTAAATATATACACATCCAATACAGGAGCACCCAGTTACATAAGGCAAATTCTTAATGACTTACAAAGAGACTTAGACTACCACACAATAATAGTGGGAGACTTTAACACCCCATTGTCAATATTAGACTGATCAACGAGACAGAAAATTAACATGGATATCCAGGACTTGAACTCAAGCCTGGACCAAGCAAACCTAATAGCTATTTACAGAACTCTCCACCCCAAATCCACAGAATATACATTCTACTCAGCACCACATTGCACCTACTCTAAAATTGACCACATAATTGGAAGTAAATCACTCCTCAGCAAATGCAAAAGAATGGAAATGATAACAAACAGTCTCTAGGACCACAGTGCAATCAAGTTAGAACTCAGAATTCAGAAACTAACTCAGAACCACACAGCTTCATGGAAACGGAAAAACTGGCTCTTGAATGTTGACTGGATAAACAATGAAATGAAGGCAGAAATAAAGACGTTCTTTGAAATCAATGAGAATGAAGACACAACCTACCAGAATCTCTGGGACACATTTAAAGCAGTCTCTGGGGAATATATATAGCAATAAATGCCCACAGGAGAAGCAAGGAGAGATCTAAAATCAACACCCTATCATCAAAATCGAAAGAGCTAGAGGAGCAAGATCAAAAAACTCAAAACCTACCAGAAGACAAGAAATAACTAAGATCAAAGCAGAACTGAAGGAGACAGAGACATAAAAAACCCTTCAAAAAATCAATAAATCCAGGAGCTGGTTTTTCGAAAAGATCAACAAAATAGACCACTAGCCAGATTAATAAAAAAGAAAAGAGAGAATAATCAAATGGATGCAATAAAAAACGATAAAGGGGATATCACCACAGATTACACAGAAATTCAAACCATCATCAGAGATTATCACAAACAACTCTATGCACATCAACTAGTAAACCTGGAAGAAATGGATAAATTCCTGGACACTTGCATCCTCCCAAGCCTAAACCAGGAAGAAGTCGAAACCCTGAATAGCCCAATAACAAGGTCTGAAGTTGAGGCAGCAATTAAGAGCCTACTACCCAAAAAAAGCCCAGGTCCAGATGGGTTCACAGCCGAATTCTACCAGACATATAAAGAGGAGCTGGTACCATTCCTTCTGAAACTATTCCAAACAATCCAAAAAGAGGGAATCCTTCCCAGATCATTGTATGAGACCAACATCATCCTGATACCAAAACCCGGCAGAGACTCAGCAAGAAAAGAAAACTTGAGGCCAACATCCATGATGAACATAGATGCAAAAATATTCAATAAAATACTGGCAAACCAATTGCAACAGCACATCAAAAAGCTTATCCATCAAAATCAAGTAGGCTTCATCCCAGGGATGCAAGGCTGGTTCAACATACGCAAGTCTATAAATGTAATTCACCACATAAACAGAATCAAAGACAAAAACCACATGATTATCTCAATTGATGCAGAGAAGGCCTTTGACAAAATTCAACAGCACTTTATGCTAAAAACACTCAAAAAACTAGGTATTGATGGAACATATCTCAAAATAATAAAAGCTATTTAAGACAAACCAACAGCCAATATCATACTGAATGGGCAAATACTGGAAGCATTCCCTCTGAAATCTGGCACTAGACAAGGATGCCCTCTCTCACCACTCCTATTCTGTATAGTATTGGAAGTTCTAGCCAGAACAATCAGGCAAGAAAAAGAAATAAATGGTATTCAAATATGAAAGGAGGAAGTCAAATTGTCTCTATTTGCAGACGACATGACTGTATATCTAGAAGACCCCATCGTCTCAGCCCAAAATCTCCTGAAACTGATAAGCAACTTCAGCAAAGTCTCAGGATACAAAACCAATGTGCAAAAATCACAAGCATTCCTATACACAAATAACAGACTTAAAGACAACCAAATCAAGAACCAACTGCCATTCACAATTGCTACAAAGAGAATAAAATACCTAGGAATACAACTAACAAGGAACATAAAGACCTCTTCATGGAGAACTATGAACCACTGCTCAACAAAATAAGAGAGGACACAAACAGATGGAGAAACATTCCATGTTCATGGTTAGGAAGAATCAATATTGTGAAAATGGACATACTGCCCAAAGTAATTTATAGATTCAACGCTACCCCCATCAAGCTACCATTGACCTTCTTCACAGAACTGGAAAAAAACCACCTTAAACTTCATATGGAACCAAAAGAGAGCCCACATAGCCAAGTCAATTCTAAGCAAAAAGAACAAAGCAGGAGGCATCACACTCCCGGACTTCAAACTATACTACAAGGCTACAGTAATCAAAACAGCATGGTACTGGTACCAAAACAGAGATACAGACCAATGGAACAGAACAGAGGCCTCCAAGGCAACACGACACATCTACAACCATCCGATCTTTGACAAACCTGAGAAAAACAAGCAGTGGGGAAAGGATTCCCTGTTTAATAAATGATGTAGGGAAAACTGGCTAGCCATGTGCAGAAAGCAGAAACTGGACCCCTTCTTGACACCTTTCACTAAAATTAATGCCAGATGGATTAAAGACTTAAACATAAGACCTAACACCATAAAAACCCTAGAAGAAAATCTAGGCAAAACCATTCAGGACATAGGCGTAGGCAAGGACTTCATGATCAAAACACCAAAAGCATTGGCAACAAATGCCAAAATAGACAAATGGGACCTAATCAAACTCCCCAGCCTCTGCACAGCAAAAGAAACAGTCATTAGAGTGAATCGGCAACCAACAGAATGGGAAAAAATTTTTGCAGTCTACCCATCTAACAAAGGGCTGATATCCAGAATCTACAAAGAACTAAAACAGATTTACAAGAAAAAGACAAGCCCATTCAAAAGTGGGCAAAGGATATGAACAGACACTTTACAAAAGAAGACATACATGAAGCCAACAAACATATGAAAAAATGCTCATCATCACTGGTCATTAGAGAAATGCAAATCAAAACTACATTGAGATACCATCTCACGCCAGTTAGAATGGCAATCATTAAAAAATCTGGAGACAACAGATGCTGGAG
>PVKV010014362.1:0-57761 GCA_004027835.1 Alouatta palliata | reverse complement strand
ACCCTACCCGACCCGCGAGGATGAGTCCAGGGCCCCACGATCCCCAGCTAGACCCCACGATCCCCAGCTAGACCCCACGATCCCCAGCTAGACCCCACGCGAGTCCTCAGCTGAAATCCCGCCTGCCACAGCCCCAGCTGGAACCAACAGCCCCCTCCCCACCTCCTGTTTGTAATTTGCAGGGAGATTGACGACGTGATCAGTGCAGACCTGCAGGCTCTCCAGGTGTGGGCTGTTCTGGGAGGGGCACGTTGGGGCGGGCGTTTTGGCCAGAACTAAACTTCCCCCATGCCACAGGGCCCCTACCTTCCCCTGGAGCTGGGGTTGGAGCAGCTGTTTCAGGAGCTGGCTGGAGAGGTGAGGAGGGGGAGTGGGTGAGGGCCTCCCACTGCTGCCTCCCCTGCAGCTTCCCCTTAGGAAACCCCAGCCCCGAATCACAGGTGTATCACAGGTGTCTCATTTTACTTTACTTTTTCCTCCGTCGGGCTTAAATCTCCTGGCCTCCTCTTCTTGCAATGCTAACAGCTCCTCCCTGCTATGGGCCCTGGGCTCAGTAATACCCTCTCCCAGGACCACCCTCTGTCTCCAGATACCTTGGCCTGGCTCAGGCCTCATCTAAGGTGTCCAGCCCTGAAAGCTCTCCCTGATCCTCCCCCAGGCCGGTGTGCTGCCCGCCACCGGCTCTCACAGCCCCGCGCTTCTCCCGTCACAGCCCTGGCCCTGTGGGAACAGGTCTTGTCTACTCCACTCCTGGAGCTACAGCTCTGAGGCTGTCAGCCCTGCCATGTCTCTAGCTAGGCCCAGCACCGCTGTGACGCCATGAGTAAACGGTGTCACAAGCTCTCTTTCCTGGACTAGGAGGAAGAACTCGGTGCCCCTCAGCTCCAGGCCTTATTAAGCATTGCCCTGGAGCCTGGTGAGTTGGCTGGGATGGGGTGGGAGGAGGGATCTTAGCCACAGGTCCTGTAACCAGAGCCCGAGCCACCCCATGTCTATTAACCCACCGTGCTGCTTGGAGTTGGGTCCAGGAAGCCAGGGCCCAGCCTGGTAGCATCTCCCTTCACTGGACCTTGTATAGGGCCCCTGGATCTGGGCCACGCCTACTCACAAGCTCCCCATCTGCTGAGAGGCAAGGCTGCCTTTAGCACAGCCTGGGAAATCCCTGCCTGGATCTGAATCCCAGTTCTGTCACAGCAGTGGGAGTCACGTCTGTGGGGCCCTTAGAGCGGTGGGTGGCCTGCAGGAAGTGCTGTGGTTTTTGTTGTTCCTGTAGCGAGGGCTCACACCCGAACCCCTGGAGAGATCGGGCTCAGGACCTGTGAGCAGCTGCTGCAGTGTTTCGGGGTACACGGGGGCAGTGCCTAGGTGAGGGAGTGGGGAAGGGGACGTTGGGGGTCTCTTCCTCTTCTGGAGACATTGACCTTAACCAGATGCCCCCCACTCCTAACACAGCATGGGCAAAGCCTGGCCTTGCACAACTTCCATCGGCTCTGGGGCCACCTCCTGGAGTGGCAGGTGAGGTGGGAGACTGGGCCTTCAGAAAGAAACCTTTACAGAGACATAGGCACCCTGCAGGCTATCACGGCCCCAGGGAACACAGGGTGGGGTGGGGGGGGAAGGGACTGGACTATGCTGACTTGGAGGGATCTGGCTGGGATATCCCTGCCCCTGCCTGGCCTCAGCTTGTCCTCTGGTGACATTGCTTTTTTTTTTTTTTTTTTTGAGATGGAGTCTGTTGCTCAGGCTGGAGTGCAGTGGCATGATCTTGGCTCACTGTAACCTCTGCCTCCCTGGTTCAAGTGATTCTCCTGCCTCAGCGTCCTGAGTAGCTGAGATTACAGGCACCTGACACTACACCTGGCTAATTTTTGTATTTTTAGTAGAGACGGGGTTTCCCTACTTTGGCCAGGCTGGTCTCGACCTCCTGACCTCAAGTGATCCACTCGCCTTGGCTTCCCAAAGTGCTGGGATTACAGGTGTGAGCCACCGCCCTTGGCCATCAGGACATTGCTCTACAGATTGAGAAACAGAAGTCAAAAGTGATTAGGCCGCTTAGGGGGGTCCACACCCGAAGAAAGGGAGTTGGGATGGGCACCAGGCTGTCTGGACTGGGAGGCCCCATTTGCAGCCCTCTTCAGGGCCTTGGGGGCTGACCCTGACTCATTGCTCCTGCTCAGGCCATATTCGACAAGTTCGATGAGGACGCCTCTGGAACCATGAACTCCTACGAGCTGAGGCTGGCGCTGAATGCAGCAGGTACGGACTGGGTCCTGGGATGATCTTGGGAGGACCTATTCTTTCTCGTCCCATTGTCTCCAAGTCTACCCACTCAGCTCAGGGCCATCTACACCACAGCCATTCAGAAGTCCACAGCTTAGTTTGTTGTGGGCCTGTCTGCCACCACACAGCAGAGGGAGCCACAGGGAGATGGGGGCTGGGGACTGTGAAGGAGTCAGAGAGCCTGAGGCCGAGAGTTTCGGTGTGGCTGTGAATGTAAGACCCAGAGAGGGTGGTCAAGTGTCCGGGCATGTGTAAGAAAAGAGCCAGCCGGTTATGGTGGTTCATGCCTGTAATCCCAGCACTTTTCGAGGCGGGCAGGTTGCTTGAGCCCAGGAGTCTGAGACCAGCCTGAGCAACGTAGTGAGGCCTCATCTCTTTAAAAAAAAAAAAAAAATTCGGGGAGAGGGTGGAAGACAGCCGAGGATTGGGAGATGTGGGGCAGAGGGAGAGGCTGGGCCAGAGATAGGAGCAGAGGTGAGGGAGCAAGGATTCAGGGCAGGTGGCAGGCTTGTGTTCACACATCTGGCACCACTGAGCACTTGTTATGTGCCAGGAGTTATTCTAGGAGAAGGAAACTGATAAAGTGCCCTTGAGGACAATTTCTTGAATGGGAATTCCTGCAGGCGCAGCTGAGGGGCTCCAGCTTTTCTCAGGTCCTTCCACTCCATCTGGCTGGGTTTTTCCATAGCCCTGGGCATGCCAGCCTCCACCCCTATGCCCGAGGGAGAATGACCTGGGGCAGGCCCCTGGGGGGCCTCAGGGCTCAGAAGCAGCTTCCCCCAGGCTTCCACCTGAACAACCAGCTGACCCAGGCCCTCACCAGCCGCTATCGGGACAGCCGTCTGCGTGTGGACTTCGAGCGCTTCGTGTGCTGTGTGGCCCAGCTCACCTGCATCTTCTGTGAGTACCACCCCTGGCATGGGAGGAGGGGTATGGGGACTGGTGGGCATTCACTCTGCCCCTCTCCGCACAGGCCACTGCAGCCAGCACCTCGATGGGGGTGAGGGGGTCATCTGCCTGACCCACAGACAGGTGAGCTAGGTGGGAGGGACAAGGTCGCTTAGGCACTGTCCTGGGAGCTCCCTGCCTCAAGCTGCCCATCTTCCTTCTCTTGCTTAGTGGATGGAGGTGGCCACCTTCTCCTAGGATCTCAGGACTGGAGAACTGACCAAGACCACCCCTCCTCCCTGCCTGGTGCTGGTCTCAGGCCCGTGTCTAGAAACAAGGACGGCAGATGACACAAAAGTTGGTCCACGTTAACGGCTTAGGACAGTGCTAATTCTCCCCTGGGTCTCCTAGGAAAAGTGGAAGGAAAATAAAAGGGACACTGCAGGAATCCTTCTGAAAAATATTACATGTTTTATTATCCTGTCCCCAGAGGGTGGTTTATCCAGAAACCGAGGAAAAAAAAAACAGAATTAACTCAAAAAAAAAAAAAAAAAAAAAAAGGTAAGGGGAGCAAAACCATCAACCACCAGGCAGCCACGCCAGTTCCACCTCCACCTCCAGAGGGTCCCCAGAGCCCCATGCCCGATGCAGACCCAGAGGAGCGGTTATGTCTTCATTGCAAGAGCAGGAGAGACGGCAGAGATATGTTGCTAGGTGAATATATATTTATATAATAAATCCGTAAGTTAATAAAGTAAATAGTAATCCTCTGAAAGTTTTTTTTTTTTTTTTAATAGTTTTTACTGTTTTGTGGTTTTTTTTTTTGTTTGTTTTTGTTTTTTTTTGGTCCTTAGGAAATCGGAGACGACGTGAGGCCAGACAAAGCAAGACTGGGGCTGGTGGGGTTCGGAGGGGCCGCCATCTCCTGGCAATGGTGAGTGAGTGTGGAGCAGGGAGTGGAGAGGGGCTGGGTGGCGCCCTCTGCTGGCCCCTTGTAGGGCCCAGGCAGTTCCTGGACAAGGCACATGGGGCTTTGGCCTGGATGGGGGAGGCCTTTAAGGGACCTCAGGGGCAAAGAAAGAGACCCGGGTGTGGTGGGGGCATCCCCAGGGCATAGAGGGGACTGGTTTTGCTGTGGGAACCCAGTGGCCCCTCCACGATGGTTAAAAAAGCACAAGCCCCAAGTCTCCCCAGCCCCACCTGGTCTGGGGAACCTCCTGGCCCACCCACAAAGAGAGAGGAGAGAGCCTGCCCTAGCCCCTCCCTGCCCACCCACGCTGGAGGACTGCAGAGAGTGCTTTGCATAGATACAGAGTGGAGGAACAGGAATGTGGGGCTTCCCTGGCCCCTCCTGGAGGCCGTAGGGGGTGTTTGGTCTGGGTCTCTTGGGCCTCACAGGTCGCTCTCGCCATACAGGGCGGTGGAGAAGGACTTGTAGTCAAGGGCACCGGGCACAGCATCAGGGCCCTGGTAGGGCGCCATGCGGGCGATGCAGTACTCGGCCTGGTCGGGGGGCAGCTCTCTCCGCAGCTCCTCGGCTGTGATGAAGTTCTGGGATAGGCAGGATGGGACTCTGAGCCATCCCCACCCACACACTGGCTCCCTCAGCCCCTCCCGATGCAGGGACCCCTTGTGCCAGCCCCTGTGCGCCTCATGGGGTCTCACCTTGTCCCCTGCCAGGACCTTGAAGGAGGCGATGACCTGGTCGGCCGTGTCCGTGTCGGTGGTCTCCCGAGACATGAAGTCGATGAAGGCTTGGAAGGTCACAAGGCCGCTGTGGTTGGGGTCGACCAGGCTCATGATGCGGTTGAACTCAGCGTCCCCCTGCAAGGAGGGAGTGGGGCAGGGATACCCACCATTTAGTGGGGCAGGGGCACCCAGGCCCACACTGGTGGGGTCTCCAGTGCCCCAGGCAGGGGAGCAGGGCCCAACCCACGTGCGCATCCACCCTGTTCCCTGCCTGCTCCAGCTGCCCCAGGCCTCCAGTGCCCCAGGCAGGGGAGCAGGGCCCCTTTGCATCCTCTCCTCCCGGGGTCTACTGCCCTCAGCCCAGGCTCACGAGTTAGCGCTGGAGGGTGGGGAAGAAAGAGAGAAAGAGAAAGAAAAGGGGAGAGCATGGGAGAGCTGCCCCCTCTCTGAAGACTTCTAGGGAAGAAGGGGGGCTCAGGAAGTCATCGGAGGAACCCCACCCCGGCAGGTGCAACAGAGGAGGCAGGCACAGCTGCACTGCTCGGGCAGAGGAGTGCCCCGAGGACAAGGAAGCTCTGGAGGTGGTGAGGGGGAGAGGCAGGACAAGAGGGAGGAGGAGGAGGAGGAGCGGGTGGCTGGGGAGACAGAACTGCATACCAGGCTGTATCCTGTGGAGATAAGCAGAGCCCTGAAGTCATCGGAGTCCATGCTGCCTGTCTGCTTCTGCTCCGAGGACGCAGGCATAGCAGAGGAGGCCGGGCCCAGAGTAGGCAAGAGGGGCCGCCCCATGTGCACAGCGGGCAGACAGAACAGTGGCAGGGAGCAGGGAGACAGCGGCCCCGAGAGACCAGGTAAGGGGGAAGGTGTCCAGGGAGACCAGGGCAGGGAGGCAAGAGAGCCGTGACATGGCACACAGGTTGCAGGGGTGGGATGGTGAGGGGAGAAAGAGAGAAGGAGAGAGAGAGAGAGAGAGAGAAGTTAATGCCAAGGTCTGCTGGGGCCCAGGGTGCAGTACCTGCCGGTCGTTCTCCACGTCGTAGCCCAGGCTGATGAGGCAGGCCTTGAACTCCTCGGGCCCCAGCGCCCCACCGTGGTCCTGCCGGGGCCATCCAAAGGCAGGTGTGCGCGAGGGGCGGCGTGGAGGCCAGGATGAGGGATCGGGGCCACATGCAGAGGGCAGGGGGAGGGGACACGCAGGGGAGGGAAACAGAGTTAGAGGCGATATGGACAAAGAGATGGCCAAGGCCACATGGGGCAGGGCGGCTCAGGCCCCCTTTCGGCCTGCTCCCCACCTCGGAGGCTCAGAAGCAGGCAGGGGCCTCCCCCACCTCTTTGCCCACAGCAGGGGTGGCAGCTGGGTGCTACAGAATTGAGGGTGAGTCCCAGGACTGGTGGGGGGTGGGGGGGGCTCTCCTTGCCTTTGGAATTTGGAGTTGGACAGAGGAAACTGCACCCCGTCCTGGGGGGCACCAGGTACAGAGCTGAGGCTGCACATGCCTAGCCAGCTGGGGGATGCATCAGCCCAACAGGGTGGGCTGGGGATGGCAAAGTGTGATGGTGCTCAGGGGCCTTCTGATGGGGCTGCTGGACCAAATCTGAATTCTAAAAGCGCTGTGTGCGGTGTCTGTGTCTAGATTCACAGACAGGGTTGCAAAGCCTGGGTGTGCTGAGATTTCATCTGCCCCGGGGGAGGTGAGGCTAATGCCCCAGAGGGCATGATTTGGGGCCCCCAGCCCGTGTGTGTGAAGTGGCCTAGGTTAGGGACTTGGTGCCGCACCCCGACAGTGGCAGGGCCCGACAACTCAGCAACTGTGAGGGAATGGACGAAGATGCAGAGACAAGGGGGCAGCAAGGGACAGCAACGCGGGGGAGGGGAGAGGCCAAGGAGGTGGCAGGCTGCTCACCTTGTCAAAGTGGTTGAAGGACGCCCGGAACTCCTGCATCTGCTCCTGGCTGATGCCCTTGGCGTCTCGGGTGAGGATCTGGTTCTCCACCTCATTGATGGTGCGGGCAATGGTGGTGAGCAGCTGCTCCCAGCCCACGCGGATGTGCTGGGGGAGGACAGGGGTGTGACCGTGGGCTGGGCACTGTGGACTGTCCTCACCGTCGAGGGGTGGCTTCAGGAGCCTGCCCAGCCCTGGGGAAAGCCCCTGCTCTCCTATACGCCTCACTAGGGACACGGGCCGGGGTGCCTCTCTGCTGCCTTTGCCAACCTCAGGGTTTATATCTCCACAGTAAATCTGTTTCCCGGCTACGGGGGCAGCGGAGAGGCAAGGACCCATGACTCTTGTGCCAGGATCTCTGTGGAGACTAGACATATGCTGTTCAGTCTCACCACTGGCTCTCAGGGGAAAACAAAAAAGCCAACTCTGGTTTGAGGCATCTGTGGACCTGTACTGGGTGGATCAACAGTATTCAATCTTTTGGCTTCTCAAGCGACCCATATGACAGAGACCAACTTGCAATGTCCCTGGCACATTAGCCAGTGGGAGCTGCTGCGCGGACTGGGCACCCGCTGCACAGGCTCTGGCCCCGAGAAGGGCCACAGGGCAGGGCGGCCACGCACCTCCATGGTGTAGTTGGTGTGCTTGTTGTCGAAGATGAGGGCCTCCTGGATGAGCTGGTGCTGCTGCTCCAGCAGGTCCAGGTTGGGCTTGTAGTCCACGATGCTGCGCTCGTACTGCTTCAGGTGGCTCAGCTGGTCCTCCAGGGTCCCGTTCATCTCAATGGAGATGCGCCCGATCTCCTACGGGGGTGGGTGCAGGCAGTGGGGTGAGGTTGGGAGGTTGGTGGGCCTGCCACCACTGACCACCTAGGGGAGCCCACTCCACTGCTGGCCTGCATATCCCGGGGCCCCTCCAGCTAGGAACCTTGGCCTGTGGGTCCCTGGAAGGGAAGGGAAGGCCCACCGCTCACGACTGTCCCCTCTGGTCCTGCCCTCTCATGTTAAAGCAGCTACGACTGACAGGGAGGCTTTCTCTGCCAAGTGCTCCCCATGCCCAGCTTCATTTTACCCTTGACTTTTCTGTGAGGCTGGGACTGTGGCAGTCCCTGACTGCAAAGGTAGAAACCGAGGCTCAAGGAGGACAGGTGCAAGGGATTCCAAGCACAAGCTCTGTGGACTCTCCTAACCCTGCAGCGTGCTCAGAGCCTCCAGCTGCTGAGAGTTGGGACCTGCTCTGCCAGGCGTCTGTCTGCAAGCCCTGGGCTGGCCAGGGACCCTTCACTAGAGAAGCTCCCTTGGTGCTTTCTCAGCTCTGCCGGGCTGGACCGGTGCCTCACCTCCATCTTGGTCTGGATCCAAGGCCCCACGACGTTGGCCTGGCTGGCGAACTGGCGGCGCAGGTGCTCGTTGGACTGTTGCTTGCTCTGCTCCTCCAGGAGGGCATGGTCCCGCTTTGGCACCAGCTGTTGTACCTGGTAGAGGGGACGTAGAGCGGGAGCGGTCAGGGAGGTGGCCCCCAACCCCACCAGGCTGCCCCAGCCCCTTCTGACAGCCCCAGCCCACCTTCTCCCACTTGGAGTTGATGATCTGTGGGGTAACGGTGGTATAGGGGTTGCTGCCCGACAGCTTGATGTGGTTGCTCTCAGCGATCCTCTGGGCCTCCTTGTGAATGGCCAGGATGGCCTCGCGCTCCCTGTCGGCATCTGGCAGCGTGGACTTGAACTGGTCGTGGGCTGAGATCAGGCCCTGGGGAAGGAGCTGGAGTGAGGGGGCGGCCCAGTCCCACAGAGGCCCTTGGGAAGGTGAGGGGCCAGGGGTGCGGACCTCAATCTCCTCGATGGTGTGGACGATGAACATGTCCTGGAGGTCCTCCATGGCGCTCTCCATCCAGTTGTTGAAGGGGGCCGCGCGCTTGGCGTACTCCAAGTGCAGCTGGTCGATGGCCTCCAGCTGCTTCTCTGTTTTCTGGTGTGTTGGGGAAGGGAGCAGGGACAGAAGGAAGGCAGGTCAATATGTGAGCAGGATTGGCAGGGAGGGGCCCGGAGGACACTGAGGAGTCACAGAATGTCCTCTCTGTGGGAGTTGAGGGAGCTCACAGGTGTGGGCACTGTCCACCAGTCCCAGGACATCGGGGGCACAGGGCTCCATGGGTGACGTCACCCCCTCCTTACCTCCAGGGCTTCCCTGCGACTGTGGGTCAGAGAGCCGAGTGCGTCCCACTGGTCGCAGATCTTCTGGCAACGGGTGTTGACATTGTGGGAGTCGTAGTAATCCAGCTCGCTGCGGGCCGGGCAGACAGCAGTGAGACCCGGCAGGGGCAGATGGCAGGCGGCTGGGACCCACCTACCACCAAGGCTCCCAGGGTGGGGTGTTGGGACAGTCAACATTCCAAGACATCAACAATCAATCACTGCTCAGTTCTGGCCCCTGGGACCCTCAGGGGTCCTAACAGGGGCCTCCTCCAGCTCACCCACCCCTGACTCATTCTGCCACTATCAGCTAAGAGTATGGCCCTTCCAACCAGGCCTGGGGGCCTGGAGAGGAGCAGAGGGCAGGGAACGACCTTGGGAGGAACAGGACATGGGAACCAGGCAAGCCAGCCACAGAAGAGCAGGCACGGGCTGCAGCCGTGCTCCACAGTACGGCTGGGGGACTGGGCTCCATTCCTGTCTCAACCACTCCCTTGTTTTGTGATCCTGGCAAACCCCTTGGCCTCTCTGTGCCTTGGTTCCCTCAGTAACACGCTGCTGGGAGGATTAAATGAGCTGATACACACACAGTCCGGAGAGTGAGGTGAGTTTTTGCTGTCACCATTAATCAGCGCTCAGCGGGACTGCCCATAGGCTCATCCTAGACGGTCCACACACCCAGGGCCTGACTGAGGCCCATGCAGGAACTGACACTCAGACACGGACAAAGAGAGGGCTGTGGGGCCCCGGAAATACACACAGAGCCAGGCACGGAAGCAATGAGCAGACACACATACAGCCTGAAAAAGACCCGGACAGACAGACAGACTGCCTGCCTGCCTGCCTGAAACAGACACAGACAGAGCCTGAAACAGACCCGGACAGACAGACACAGCCTGAAAAAGACCCAGACAGACAGACACTGCCTGAAACAGATCCGCACAAAACAGATGGACACAGCCTGAAACAGACCCGGACAGATAAGACAGACAGACACTGCCTGAAACAGACCTGCACAGACAGCTTGAAACGGATGTGGACAGACAGACACAGCCTGAAATAGATGCGGAGAGAGACACGCAGCCTCAAACAGACCTGGATGGACAGACAGATGACCAGCAACTCCCTGCCCAGGGACCCCTCCCGGCCTCCCTCACACACTGGGAGGAGGAAGCCGCCGAGAATGCAGGGACCCTGGCTCCGGAGCCCCGGGTACGCCCTGGTCTTTGGAGCAGCCACTGCTCACCATCACCCCCCTTTTCTAAAACTGCCCGATCCGAAATAAAGTATTTGACACACAGCACCCAGACAGCCCTCCCTTCTGCTCCTCCAGGGCCACCATCCAGAAAGCTGCTTCTGGACCCATGTTCCCAAGCAGGGTAATGGGTTTCACATGGCATCACCCAGGGCCTGAGAAGGGTTTACTCCAAGTCTCTTTCCTACCAGTTTCCAGGGGCTGCCCCGTCACTGGGGAAGCTTCCTGTGTCCCACCCCCACACTGCCAAGGGGGCTGCGTCTGTGGCCTTGCTCTCCTTGGCCTGGACGTGGTGGTGGCAGGACCCCTGGGGTGCCCCAACTATGCCAAATAAGAAGCTGTGGTTCCCAGTGCTGTGGCAGCCCCAGTGCCTCTGGCTGAGCCAATGGGGAAGCCTCAAAGCACCTTGGCAGTGGGGGTTAGTGAGTCGGGGAGGAATCCAGCTGTGCCCAGCATGGGGCTCCACTGGGTATCAGGCCTGGGCCTTGGACTCATAGGAATAAGCAGACCTTTGGGGGTGACTGTGGTGGGGTGGGGGTGTTGGTGGAAAGAGCAGTTACAGCCAAGGATCCTATTTTTGAGCAGACAGCTATTTTAGGAGCCCCGCCGCCCCTCGAGGGCCTGTGAATTTTCCATGAAGTAACAGCTTGGGCCTCCTGCTGCCTGGGCCCGCCCTGCTGCTGGCCCCTAGGCTGGTGGAATAAGGCCCCATTCACCAGCTCGAGGTTCAGTGTACTAATTGTGTACACAAGTTTATCTGACTGGGGTGGGGAGGGGAAGGAACGCGGCTGCCTGGAAGCTCTTACAATAAGTGTATTCTGAGCAAGAAAGGGAAGGGCCCGAGCAGAACAATAGGCTCACTGTGCAGCCCGGTTCCCTCAGGGAGCAGCGGCTGGGAGCAACGGAGGCCGGGGCCCATCCCATCGGGGGCCAGCAGGGGAGGTGGTGCCCCCAGACACTCCCAAAGCCTGAAGAATCAAAACAAGGGGCCAGACACCTCCCTCTTGCTAGAGAATCCAGATTCTTCAGGTGTTCCATCTGGGGCTGAGACAGGATGGGGAAAAGGCGTCATCCCATAAAGCCTTTCCCTGGCAGCTGGAAGGAGGTGAAGGTGGGGCACTAGGGATACTATTCCAGGCCTTGAAGCAGGCTGGGCCTTGGCGTGCTGCTGCCGCCACTCCGGGCAGGCTGTGGTGGGAGGGAGGTGATGGGAGTGCCCTGGGCCTGCACGTACTTGAGCTCCTGAGCGATGGCCGCTATCTGCTCCACGCGGTCCTGGTGCGCAGCCAGGTCGCTCTCGAAGGCCTCGTGCTTGCGGATGAGGGCTTTGATGTCTGACAGCGTGGCCGTCTCGTAGTCCCGGTGTTTCAGCATGGCTTCCTTCCCTGGGGTGGGAGCACAGAGGTGCTTAGACAACAGCATAGCGCCTGTGAGGCAGGAGTCTGGAGGGGCTGTCCAAGCAGAGGGAGGGAAAGAGACTGTGGACCCCACATCCTTCTATGCCAAGGACAGTAGCATGGAAACTTCTAGAACCTTCTTCCATACCCACCAGGGATCTCTAAGCCCAACTATAACCCGGATGCACCTGGATGGACACTTCAGGGTTGGTGAGCCTGAAAGAAATATTCTATCTCAACCCACGTGTCCTAAACTTAGCATCTTTTGTTGGTAGAAAACCATACAAATAGGGCCCTGGTAGCACGGTTTCAAAAGCTAGCACCTGTTTCTGGAGGGCTTTGATCTGAAGAAGCGCCCGGGCTCAAAGCCCATGTCCCAGCAGGCTTGGGGAAGGGGAAGCATTGGCCAGGTTCTTCTAGGAGCCGGACCCTGCACCTGCACAGGTGGTGGTCCTCTCCCACATCTAAGTGCCCCACTGTTCTAAGGTGTTCTGTGTGCAGTGGGGTGGGCCCACCGTCAGGCCCTTTGAAGGAAAGGAGGCACACTGTTATTAGTCCTGGAGCCTGGCTAATTACACACGCCAGAACCAAAGCTCAAGGAAGCCCAGCAAGCAAGTGAAGGTCTTTAGGGAACCGCACGGAAAATTCTGGCCTGGGAAGGTGGCTGGCACCCCAGCTCCTACAGGGGCCCTGCCTCAGGTACACCCCCTTGGGCTTCCCCGGAGTAGTAGTGGAGATCCCCTCAGCTCTATCCCAGTGCACCTGACAGCTGCCTGCCTAGTGCAGCCACCAGGGGCTCTCTGGGTCTGTGCATTCACCTGTAAAATGGGGCCAGCCCCAGCACCTATGTCTGGTGGGACTATTCTCAAGTTTCAGTGAGGTAGTGTTCAAGCACAGCAGGCATGGAGCCAGTACCAGCCTCACCCTAGCCTCCACTGGTCTCATCTGGCAGGCACCTACCAGCCTCCCCCAAGGATTGGGCCTGGCATTGATAGGCAAGAAGTAGGTGGCCTGGGAGACTCCGGCTCCACCGGCCCTGCTGCCCATGCCCGGGACAGAAGGCTCAGCCATAGGGCCGCCTTGCAATTCCCTTCTCCAGCTGCTTCCTCCCAGGGGTGGGCACCAGAAACAGCAGGTGATGGCTCCCTCTGCCTCAGCAGAGTCCCAGCAAGGGTGTGCTGAGAGGATGTGGGCAGTGGGCCATGGCCACGGCTGCTGGGGATCCAGGCCAAGGGGCAGCCAGAGCAGGAACAAGGGGTCATTGGGGGCTGGTCATATTGACAGGAAATCAAGTCCCTCAGAAGCATCCATGGTGACCCTCCCCCTGCAGGCTGTGGGGGATGGTAGGGGCATGGAGTGACAGCGGTCCACCTACCCCAGGGCACAGGAGGCCACTGAGACCCGACCCCGGGTGTGGAGGGTCTGTCTCCTGTTTCGCATAACTGCTGCTTAAGAGGACAGAAGCTCTGGGTCTTGGGATTGAGTGGGCTGGCCTGCCTGGGGGCTCTGGCACATACCATGGGCAGAGCCGGGTGGATGCTCAGCCAGGCAGGGGTGGGGCAGAGATATGTGGAGGCCACTGAACCAGTTGGGCCCTGGCCAGAGACTGAGCCAACTTCTAAATGTGCCTCAGGTGAAGGCTGCCCCAGAGCCCTTCCCACAGGAGGAGTGCTGGGTGGGGCCACCACACCCAGCCCCTCGGCATCAGGAAACCATCTGCAGGGCCTCACAGAGCCCTGGAGAGGGACTGAAGACCTGACAGGTGGGCAGAAAGACCCTCAGAAGGACAGCCACAGGGCGACACCCAGGCCTCCGTGGATAAGAATGGCAGGAGCCACCTGAGCTGTCTGTTGAATGAACGAGTGAATCCGTGAATGGATAGAGGCCACCCTCTCACACAAGAAGGCACCAGTGCCAACATGCTCTCCTCAAACAGGTGCCTTTCTGCAAGGCAAGAGGGAAGCGCAGTACCTGGCCTGGCCCTTCCTCCTTCACCGTCCGTGCTCTCATCTGCCCTCTTTCCTGGCAGCAAAAGGTCTGGGCTGCCCTGGGGCTGGCAGCTGCTGCGGGCACAACAGGCTGAGCTCATGTAAGGAGGGCACGAGCAGGCTGTGGGCAGGGCTTCGGGCTGTGCGAAGCTGTACTCTCATGCAGGCCGGGATAGGGAGGGGTGAGAAACCTCGCTGAAGAACTTGAGGAAGGGCTCATCTGGACAGAGTGGTGGCCAGAGGGCCAGGGAGAAAGCACTAGGAAGGAGGTGGCCAGATGGGAGAGGAGTCCTATGGGTGGCCCCTGTGTCTCTCCCAGGCACTGGCAGCTTTCTGATAAATGCTTCCAGACCCCGGGGATCTGGAATCTCAACCTTGGCGTGACCCGAAGGAGGGCCAGGGACGTGATGGAATCCCACATCCGGAGCCAAGGGCCAGGCAGCTGCAGGGCTGCGGAAAACAGAAAGCATTACGGAGGTTTAGGAGAAGCCTCCTGCAGGGGGAGCCAGGCCCCCGAAGACGACCCTGGGAAGGGATGGGAGGTGGCAGGAGCTCGAAGGTGGGCCATGGGGAAGGGTGGGCTGAGGGCAGTGGCTGTCTGTGGTTCCAGGTGGGAGAGGGGAGCTGACTCTGAACACAGGGTGCCAGGGATGGGAGAGGCCTGCCCCACACGCTCACCCTGGATGGGGAAGACAGGCAGAGGGGACGGGTATAAGGTCACTTCCCTGAAGTGCTGGAGGGGGCTTGGCTGTGTTCCTGGATGACTGACAGGGGCCCACCTGTAAGTAATCTCTGAGGTCAGGGCAGATTGGGCAACAAAGAGGACCTGGCCCCGGAATGGTCCCTGGGGCTAGAGGAACCCAAAGCAGCATTTCTTTTTTTTTTTTGAGACAAGGTCTTGCTCTGCCACCCAGGCTGGAGTGCAACGGGACAATCACAGCACACTGTCACCTTGACCTCCCTGGCTCAACTGATCCTCCCACCTCAGCTTCCTGAATAGCTGGGACCACAGGTGTGTACCCCATGTTCAATTTTTAAAATTATTTTTAAATTTTTTGTATAGACAGGGTCTTGTTATGTTGCCCAAGCTGTTCTCAAACTCCTGGGCTCAAGGGATCCTCCTGCCTTGGCCTGCCAAAGTGCTGGGATTACAGGTGTGAGCCACTGCACCTAGCTCTAAAGCAGCATTTCTGACACTCACGCTCCCAAGCAGCAAGAAAGAGTGCCCGAGAAACAGATGCAACGCGGTGGAGGCTGAGTGCGCGCATTCACACGTGCCTCAGACCGGAAGGGAGCGAGGGAGCGGGGCTGGGCCGTACCATCAGTCCAGGCCTCATGGATGGAGGCCTTCTGCCGGAACTTCTCTGCCAGGTGGTCGAGCCGCTCCAGCCTGCGGATCTCATTCAGCAGCCACTCCTCGTAGCCCTTCTCTGCCTGCTCCAAGTGCTGCCAGCCGTTGTTGATGTCCTGGGGTGGGGCAGGGGCAGGCAGGGCTATCACAGGGGAACAGGGGCACCCAAGGGGATGTCTCCGAGGGATGCTGATGGTAAGTTGGCAGAACTTGGCTGGGGTCATGGCTGTGCCATGCTTTGCTATTATATCTGGATGCCTACACAAGGCCCAGCACTAGACAGGTACAATCAATTCTGGATTAGCAAAATCAATGGGTAAACAGGTGAGTGCATGAATGAATGGGTGAATGCCACAGATGGGGCAGCGGTAACCACCCAGAGTGCACTGCCCCTCTGCTGATGAAGGACCTCAAGCACACGGTGGTCCCATAGTCACGGCAGACCAGGGCTCCAAATTCATACAACTCCACACCCACACAACCCATGGCATGGATTTGGTTATAAAACCCTGGGTGCCCCTGCATTCTAAAGGCCGTGCGAAGTCCCACAGGACATCAACAACAGGAAAGACTGCGATGGCCAAGTGGCAAGCCCACAGGCAGTTCTAGAGCTGCCTCTGCCACTCACAGCTGCTCCCGGGTTCAGCAGGGCACCCCACCCCCCTGTGAATCCTGGCACTTACCGAGACCATCTTGCCCTCAGAGGGCATGAAGGCCGGCCGGTTGCTGAGGCGCAGCTTGGTCTGCAGCGTGTTGAAGTTGATCTCCAGCTGGCACTTCTCCTGCACCTTGGGTGGCTTGTGCACACGCCGGTAGTCTCGGAAGTCCTCCAGCTTCTGCTGCATCTCCTGGATGGTCTTTTGGGGCACGCGGTCCTCCAGCCAGGGGATGGTGCGCCGGATCCACTCCAGGAGCTGTGGGCCCGCAGAAGCCAGGGCGGCCCTTGTGGGGGGCGCTCAGAGTACTGACAGGCTGCCCCCCCAGCTTATGGGCACATGGGATCTGGATCTTTGAGGACCCCACCTTAGGGGCTGCCCCTGCTCCCCAGGCCGACTTCTCCACCATTCCTGCTGGAATGCCCCACCCGGAATTCTGGGAACGTGAGCCCCTCCCCGTCCCCACACCACTGTACTCTTCCCTTGTTACTGCCTGCTCATGCCTCAGGTTCTCACTTTTGTCATCCAGGCTACAGTGCAGCGGCAGCTTCAACCTCCTGGGCTCAGGCCATCCTTCCACCTCAGTCTCCCAAGTATTTGGGACTACAGGTGCCTACCTCCAAGCCTGGCTTTCATTTTAAGTTTTTATAGAGAAGGTGGGTCTCAGTATACTGTCCAGGCTGGTCTTGAACTCTTAGCCTTAAGCAATCCCATTTTAGCCTCCCAAAGTGGTGGGATGACAGGGGTGAGCCACCATGCCTGGCCTATGCCTTTGCTCTTAGTCTTTTTCCTCAGGTCTAGAGGGGAGACCTCCACTCCCATGCCCCCTCAAAAGAGGTCCCCTTCCGTGCTGTCCCATGCTCCGTTGCCGCTGTCTTCACTGAGCTCCGAGATGTCTAAGTGCCTTGAGGGCAGGACCGACAGGCGTGCCGGGCTCAGTCTGGCTAGGCCAGTGTGTGCACTGGGGCTGGGACATAAATTAGAAAATAAAATTGAAAAAGAAACGAACACGTACTTTTAGGAGCTACTTAGATCTCTGACAGAGTAAGGAAGGGTAACAAACAATTGGACATTCTAAAACAATTCTAGGCTGGATGTGGTGGCTCACGCCTGTAATCCCAACACTTTGGGAGGCTGAGGCAAGCAGATCACCTGAGGTCAGGAGTTCCAGATCAGCCTGACCAACATGGTGAAATCCCATCTCAACTAAAAAGTTACAAAAATTAGCCAGGCCTGGTGGCGTGTGCTTGTAATCCCTGCTACTCAGGAGGCTAAGGCAGGAAAACTGCTTGAACCCGGGAGGCAGAGGTTGCAGTGAGCAAAGATTGCACCACTGCACTCCAGCCTGGGCGACAAAAGTGAAACTCCATCTCAAAAAAATAAAATAAAATAATAAAACAATTCTAGAATAATAAAATCAGTTATCTGCCAGCACAGAGAAACTCAGAGAAGTGGTTCCCAAATGCCAACTTCTAGCAAAGTGAGAAATCCAAGGACAGAAATACCCGTGTGCATACATCGTGAGGCGTGTTGCCAGCTGCCCTTTCTTGGCAACGGCTGGGGTTCCAAGAATAACCTTTTTACCTTATCTTGGTGTTAGCAGTGCTGGGGGTAACAGATGGTGGTGTTTCTTTTTAAAATATCCGTAACTTGGCAAAATAAAAACCTGGCCACCTTAGGTTGGACGTCAAATAGTTTTTCAAATTTTCCTGCAAAATCTGGCAACCACTGGTTGTACAAGAGCAGGCAAACCACTGCTCTTCAGGAACTTAAATTACTTTATTTTATTGAGATGTAGTTTATTTCACTGAGACAGAGTCCTGCTCTGTTGTCCAGGCTGGAGTGCAGTGGCACAATCTCAGCTCACTGAAACCTCTGCCTCCAGGTTCAAATTATTCTCCTGCCTCAGCCTCTCGAGTAGCTGGGACTACAGGCATATGTCACCACACCCGGCTAAGTTTTGTATTTTTGGTAGAGATGGGGTTTCACCATGTTAGCCAGGCTGGTGGTCTCAAACTTCTGACCTCAAGTGATCTGCCGTCTTTGGCTTCCCAAAGTACTGGATTACATGCGTGAGCCACCACACCTGGCCTAATTTTAGTTTTTAAATACGAAGATTTGAAAAATGAAGAGCCTCGAGAAGAAATGTGCTAACCACCCTTATTGCCAACTGAAGCATTGGGTTTGAGCTCTGGAGCAGGACTGTGTAGGTCTGAAGCTCAGCTCTCTGTCTCACCAGCCCCGTAACAGCAGGCCTGACTCTCCCTGGGCCTCAGTTTCCTCACTTAGAAAGGAGATAATCTGAGTTCCCGTCTTGCTGGGCTGCTCATGAACTGCCTGCACAGGGCCTGCTATATCCTCCCAGTTCCCAGTCCCCTCTCCATCCTTCTGAATCGCTCTCTCCAGGGCCAGGGCACGGGAACAGGGGCTTTCACAAAGCTCCCCGGGTGATTCTAAAGCACTGAGGTGCCCAGGAAACACTGTCCCCGAGCATCTCTGTAGAACTCAAGCTCGGGGGCCCAGGGGCTGTGTGGCAAGCTGCTGATCTGACCCTTCACTTTGTGGAACCAAATGGAGAGGTCACACACTGGCTGAACTCACACTCGATGGTCTGTCACCGCGAGGACTTTTCTGGGTCACCTCACTGCCAGACCTGCTTTCCCACTGCAGGAGTCACAGTGACCTCTGGCAGAGGGTAACAAGGTGGCCCTGATTTTCACTGGGGGGACACTCACATCACTGGCCAGCTTCTCGTAGTCCTCCATCAGATGCTCATTTTCCTGGTTGACGGCCAGCACCTTGCATATCCGGTTGGCAGCAGTTTCAGCCTGGAGGGGAGCGCACAGTCAGGGCTGCCTGGGGCTGGCCACCTTCCCTCCTGACAGGCATGTCCTTTGAAAGCAGCTGGTCCATGGCCCACAGAATTCCCCACAGAGGGGAAGGAGAGGAAGCTCAGCTCCAGCAAGATGGTGCCCTGTCCGAACAGGCCTTACTGGCGTCCTCACTGCCAACTGCAAAATGCCCCTGTCCAGAAAGCCCAGACCCGGCAGGCACCGAGGGTGGGGAGCCCTCCCTCTGCTGCTCGCAAGCCCTCTAGTGCCCCACACAGAGAAGGGTGAGGCTGGGCAGGTCAGCTGCATTGGACCTAAGACTGCAGCAGAGTCTTTCCTGGTGGGAAGGTGAACAGATGGGAGGCTGAGAGCTGCAGAGCTGGGGGCAGCGCAGCAGGAGCGACCAGATGCTGGAGGAGCCTGGTGGTCCGTACACAGGAGCACACTCAGGCCTGTCCTCTCTCCTGCCCTTGGAGGCAGGGTTAACAGGAGCTCCAGTGGGCAGAAGTCACCATCTGGGGGGCAGAAGAGTGCTGGGGCTTTGGAGGGTAGGAGTGGTGGACACAGTCCCTGGGCCTGAACTACAAGAGAACGTTGTGCCCTGTCCTGCTGGGGAGCAGTGAACAGTGTTGGGGCGGGGACACACACAGGGAGAGGAGAGACCAGGTACCTTTCAGGAAGCACAGAAAGGGTCCAAGAAGAGGAGTTGAAACAGCAACAGAACAGGAACGGAAAGAGTGAGGAGGGTCTACAGAGTGATGGGGAAGGAAAACGGAGAGGCTTGGCCGATGGCTCAGAGCCAGCACTGCAGGCAGCGACGCCCAGCCTCTCCCCTCCACACGAGGCACCTGGAGACAGGCGGGGAGGTAGGGGACAGCTGGGGCTCATGTGAGCACACACACGCACATGCACACCCCGTGCCATGCTGCAGGACACACACCCAGGGCCCCAGGCAGTACTCCTTGGAGATGAGGTCCAGGAGGTTCCTCGGCTAATGAACATGGGCCCCAGAGCAGTGTGGGAAACACAGCCAGGGCTGCAGCTTGCAGAGGTCACAGAGGTCACTCCCTGACTCCTAACTTGGCAGAGACAACTGGCACCCGAAACTCAAGTCCACTCTGTGAGCATGGGGCTGCTGTGGGGGCAGGGGAATCATGTTTCACTGCTGAGTTCCCGCAACCAGCTCAGGGCTGGGGTGCTGGTGGCGCTCAGGGTTGCTGAATGAATGAATGAATAAAGGAATGAGGTGGGAATGCTTCAGTGACTAGAAATAAACAATCAGGACAGAATGGACACACTGGCACTAGGCCTGGGGTTCACTCTGCATTTATAAAACACGAACGATGCCACAGGAGCAGAGCATGACGAGGCTGCCCCAAGGAGCACACAGGCTCAGGGACCCAGCACTTTCCTTCCTGACTGGCCAGCACCCTGCAGCCAAGCCTCTGCTTCCCCCTCAGGAGAGGGGCCTGGTGCCTCAGCACCCTCCCATGCTCTGACCTGGGGTCGCCTGCCAGTCCCCGCTCCCCCAAATCCCTCAGAGCCTGCAGACTGGAGTTCAGCCGTAAGCACAGGGGAGCAGTGCGGACAGAAGAAAAAGCAATCTGGTGAGGCCATGTGGTGAGCAAGGAGCTGGCTTGGGGCCCACAGGGGTGAGTCCAACGGCAAACGTGCGGTTAGTTGCGGTCTGTGGTGAGGAATTGTCCATTGCTGCCCGTCCCTGCCCACCTTCCTGCAGGGGTGTGGGTCAGGGGTCTTCCCTCCACCCTCCCGGCCAGTGCCCTCCAGCAGAACACTCCAAACATAAGCTCCAATCGCATGCTGAGGTGAAGAGGCGATGAAATGTGCCTTTTTGGCCCGAAGCTGGGAAGAACCACCCTCCCCACGACTGTGACTCCCCGGCTGCCTACAGGGCACCTGTTGTGCCAGGCACCGTGCTAAGCCCTTCACCTGCAGGAGCGATTCACCCTAAAACAATCCTGAGACCGAATTATAGCAATGCGCATTTCACAGATGGGGAAGCTGAGGTCAAGTGACCTACCCAACGTCACAGTATCAAGAGGTGGCAGAGTGGGGCCAGCCCAGACTAATGGTGGGTAATGCACCTGCTAGATGGGGGGCTCGAAGCAGGGGGTCCACAGAAGGTATGGGCCCCACCCTCTAGCTTTAGGAATAGCTCTCTGCTTCCCTAAACTTCACTTCCTCCTCTCTCAAACAAGGCTAAGTGCGCCTAGCTCTCCTGGGGATATGCACAGGGACCCTCTGGAAGCCTGTGCACGTGAAGGCCTTGGAGAGTGCCTAGCATGTAGTACACGCTCAATAAACAAGAATCAATTCTGCCGCCTCCTCCGCACCTGTGCCAATGGCTGACACCAAAGCAGGCATTGGGAGTGCTGCCTGAGATACTTCAGAGACTACAAGGCAAGCCGAGGGAGCCGTGCCCAGGCCTCTGCGTGGATGGTGAGGGCCCAGCAGGAGCTGCAGGGCAGCATGAGGTCAGCCAGGCCCAGGAGGGTGGCCACTGGCACACACACACTGCGGGCTCTGCCTCGCCTCTGGAGGGCCAGGACTGCGAGCGCAGTTTGGGCTGCACACGCTGAGCCTTTCCTGGCAGGAAGGAGCTGTAGAACTGGGGTAAAGCCCAGCGCTCCCCCATGAAAGGGCTCAGCAGGGGCAGGCAGGCAGCCCTGGTGCAGATAATGGACAGAGTGAGCGGGAACGCCGGGCAGTCAAATACCAGCTCTGCCATCGACTATGATGCAGGGCTTCAGTTTCCTCACCTGAGAACCTGGGATGCCACCACCCACCTCCCAGGGTGGGCTGTGTTCAAACAGAGAAGGTCTGTGGCTCCTCAGCACAGGCCCAGCACCAGCCAAGCAGGAAACCTGCACCAGGGGACCATTCCAAGTCGGAACCTAGCAGGGTCAGTCTGCATGGTGTGGCAGCCCGTGACCTGGGCAGGGTTCCAACCATAGATGGCCATGGTGGTAAAGGCAGGTCTGCAGCCCCAGCAGCGAGGTGTGCCCAGCCCAGCTCACCTTCTGAGCCCCCGAGAAAGCGTGGTAGAAGCAGGACACGTAAGTCATGATAGCCTTCTCATCTGGCCTTAGAGTGCCCACAATATCTGCACAGAGAGAGAGAGAAAGAGAGAGAAAGGCAGGAGAGAGTGAAAGACGTAGGGAGGGTGGCCGGGCCAGCCCGAGGCTCATGCGGGAGGAAGAGTGCTTGCTCTGGACTGGAAGCCAGCCCCCGGGCCTGCGTGGGCATGCCTCGCGGGGTTTTGTCAAGTCTGAACGGGGCATGTTCCTTTTCTAACCAGGCCTGGGCTGGAGACGGACTAGCTTTGGGCCCTGTAAAGGCTGGAGGAGTCAGTTGCTAAATGATCTGTCTGAAAATGTGAGTGGGCACCTACCATCACAGAGTAAGACCCTAAGAGGCTCCCGTGGCCTCAGAGTGAAACAAGGATTTCTTATCTCACACCACAAGGGTCTTGTGGGGCCTGACCCATCACTGCCTGTCAGTCACTCCTCCTTAGCCGGTCCTTGAATAAGCCAAGCTTCCTGTCTCAGGGCCTTCGCTTGTGCTTTACCCTCTGCCTGGAACACCCGTGCCCCAGGCTGCATCTAGCAGCTCCTGCTGTAAGTGCCTGCTCACGTCACCCCTCCACGTTGACAGTGCCAGCTGAAGGTCACCCCAGCCATCTCTGTCCATCTGGCCCCATGTTCTCTATTCCACTCCTGTGACAGGCCTGCTGTGTGTCTCTCCCACTAGCATGGAAGCGCCCTGAGAGCAGGGACCTTGCCTAACCCGGTCACCAGGGTATCCTCAGTGCCTGGAAAAGAGCCTGGCACAGACAAGGTACCCGATAGGTGTGTGAGCTAAGGCTGAGGGGGGCAGCTACGGCAGGGAATGGGGGGTGGCTTCCAATCGGAGAGAGGACACTGCCGTCTGCAAGAGAAATGAGGTGAGCACGGGAAGTGAGAGGCAGCGGCGGCATTGCGCGGTGGCGGCGAGGAGGGCCTGCCTGGCCCTGCCCGGTACCTTCTGCGCTCCCGAAAACGCATGGTAGAAGCTGGACACATAGGTCATTATGGCCTTCTCGTCGGGCCGGGCAGTGTTCACAATGTCTGCAAGTGAACAACAAGGGTTAAACTGCCCGAGTGGGGCGGGGGGTGCAGGCGTCACTCACTGGAATCCAAGGGCTCTCAAGGCCACGGACTTGGGGAGATGGACCCGCAGAGACTCATTACTCTGGTGGGCTCAGCCACACCCTCAGCCCCTCCCTCCCCCATGGCTCTGGAAAGGCCAAGGCTGTGGGAAGCAGATTAAAATGAGGCCACTTCCTCTCTCTGAGAATGGCCTCAAGGAGCAGCAGGACAGTCAACTCCACAGGCCTCCAGAGGCCAGAAACACAGGTCCTGGCCAGGGCAGTGCATGGCTGGGAAACAGAGCAAAGCCGGAAAAGGAAAAAACAAAACACTCCACTCTGGCAGGCTCCATACTCCATGCCTGCTGCAGGTAGGGAGAGAGAGGCCACAGGAAGCCTGAAGAGCCCCCTCAGCCACCTTGCCCTTCCCGGCCTTGCAGAGATGCAACCTCAGGAGAGTTGATCCTTCAGCCACCCGCCCCCAAGCCTTCACCATCCCTGAAGACCTCTGGCCCGCCCAGGCTGCCCTCGCTCAGGGCGACACGGCTGTCCCCAGTTCACCCGTATTCATTCAGCCCTTCTCACTGGCTGTGCCAGCTCCCTGAGGTGACCCAAAGCTCTGATGTGCCTACACGGCCTCACCCAAGGCTGGCCCTGAACAGACAGGGCCACCAGGAAGCACGGTGCTGGCTGAACAGAAGAGACGACTTACCCTCTGCATCCAGCATTTTGGGGATGTCAAGGTATTTCTCGGCCACTTCGAAGGCATTGTTCAGGTTGGTGACAGGGTCGTCCTGGAAGGAGGCAAGTGGGGGCAGCAAGAAGAACTCCATCAGGGCAGGGTCCAGGAGCAGGAGGGAGGCAGGGCTGGCTCATAGTGAGGGACCCGGCAGGGCTAGGGCTGGGGGTTTCTTCAGGCAGTTCTCGACCACGTGTGCTGTGTGAGCGGAAGGGCACTGCCTGGATAAATTCAGTTCCTACTCATAGGGGTGCCTCGTGAAATCTCTGTAGGGCAAACCATGGGCTTTTTTCTCAAAAAAAAAAAAAAAAAAAAAAAAAAAAAAAAAAATATACAGGTGTACTCTTTTCATACAATTTCCAGTCACCTACCGACCCTAGATTAAGCCCCCTGCCCTGAAACTCGGGTTTTCACATTGACCGGAAGTTGTGGGCCAGGCCTCAGAGCCCTCCTCTGGCTCCAAGTTGCCTCTTCTTCTGGGGCCCTTCCTGGCTCCTGACAGCTCAGGGTTCGCCAGCCTTCTCTGCAACACTGCTGTGACCCCATGCCCTGCCACCCCATTTGACCTGAGCATATATACACAGCCTGGTGTGGGGCTTTGCTTGGACACAGTTTTTGTCCTGCCTTCCCCATGAGGCTGGCAGCTTCTGGTGGGCAGGGCCTGAGTCCATACAGGCTTTGTTCAGGCAAATGAGAACAGGACCCTGTACAGGCAACATGGGCTGGTGGTGACAGTTTGGAATTCCTTGCCTTCTGCCCCTTTGGGCAGAGAAGGTTCTAGAATCCAGAAGGTTGAGGAAGGGGAGTTATAAAGCATTGCTGACCAGGTCCTTTAAATAACCCTGGGTTGGTTGCGATGCCATGGAGGGAGACTAGATAGTATCTGAGGGGAATAAGGGAAGTGAGAGTCAGCCACCAAGCCAGGGGTTTGGGGTTTGGTGGCGCCTGCACAAGGCTCTTCTAGCCCACCCATCTGCGTATAGCACCCAGATCTGGAGGCTGGCAATGGATGGGTGTGGGGATGGTGACCCAGAGTTTGGGGGTCAGATAGGGCACCCGTAGGCCGTCAAGGGGAGCAAGAGACACCCACCTTCCTCAGCTTGTCATACTCAATCAGCTCTGGTCTGTGCCGGTGGATGAGAGCGTTGAAGGCAAGACCGTCCTTCCAGCTGGGGAAGGAAAGGCAAAGGTTATAGGAGGCCCTGCTCACTGTCACAGGAGTGCCATATGGCCCTGCGCACCCAACAGCAGTGACTAATTCCCATTTCCTGAGGTCTGGCCTGTGCCAGGCACTGCACAGAGATGGTGTGGCAGAGAGGCTGCAAGCATGACCTCTGGGGCCAGGCAGTCTGTGATCAAATCCTGACTCTTCCACCTACTGACAGTGTGACCTCGGGTAAGCCATGGTATCTTGGTTTCCACATTTGTACGATGGGGATAGTAACATACCTGCTACATAGAGTTGTTGTGGGGATTAAATGAGTAAATGCTTGGATCAGGGCCTGACTCATCACAGCTGCTTTATAACTGCAGCACCCTCCATGGGAGGCCACCCTGAACAGGACAGACCACTTTTGGGGGAGGTAGCCACTGCAGGAGGCCAGTGCCTGTGCTGCGTGGCCTCCGCACCCTGGCTGATCTGACTCACAGGAAGGCCAGTCCGTGGGCTGGCTAAATGCCAGGCCGTCGCTTGGCATGCAGGTCTATGGAGGAAAAGGATCCTCCCCAAGGCCACAAGTTGGTCGGTTATAAACTAGATGGGTCACATTCTCCTCCCTGAGACCTTCTAAGGGTTGGTTCCCTCTGGGGTCAAGCTCATGGGACCTCCTTGGAAAGGCCACCCAGGGAACTTCCCTCATCCAACTCCCCTGTCTTTGTGCAGCACTTCTCACTGAAGTTATGCTGCAGGATTCCTGGCAGTGGTGTTCATGGCTGGTCCCCACACTGTGGTGTAAACCTCCCACAAATGGGGACTTTGTTTGGGTGCCACTGTATCTCCACTTGCGGCAGGCAGCGGGCATGCCAGATATTTACTAGTTGAAGAAAGAGAGTGGAAAATATAGAAAGATTCAGCCAGTTAGTGGCAGGAAAAGGAAGAAAACACATGGAGAAGAGTGACCAAAGGAGGGACCACATGCAATCAGGTCAAGCACGATGGGAAAGGCTCTGCACCCAGCAAAGGTCCCAGAGAGCTGAGGCCGCTGCAAATCCCACGAGGCTCTGCTCTTCATTCCTAGGCGGGTCCATCCAGGAGACTGTGGAGCCACAAGGCAAACCGGATCTGACCTCAGGGCCGCCCTTAGAGCCGGTACTCCCAACCATCGGGCAGACCCGCCTCTTGCCATACCCTGGACCTCATGTGGCACTGCCCATGCTCGCCTCAGCTAGGGTGATGGTGGACATGTCTCATCTCCCCGTCATCCTGAGGGAAGCAGGTTCATGGCAGAGCTGAGGCTTGTTCATCTTAGCAGCCACAGAGTACATTTTTCCCCAACACTAAATTCGCTAGCAACTCTAAAAACAATTCACTTTTGAGCTGTCAAAATAAAGGAAGAGGCCAGGTGCAGGCAGTGGCTCACATCTGTAATCCCAGCACTTTGGGAGGCTGGGGCAGGAGGACTGCTTGAGCTCAGGTGTTCAAGTCCAGCCTGGGCAAATACGGAGATCCTGTTCCTACTAAAACTAAAAGAAAAAATTAGCCAGGTGTGGCTGTGTGTGCCTGCGGTCCCAGCTACTTGGGAGGCTGAGGCAGGAGGATGACTTGAGCCTAGGCCAGGGCAGCAGTGAGGAGTGAGCACATCACTGCTCTCCAACCTGAGTAACAGCACAAGACCCTGTCTTGGCTGGGCACGGTGGCTCACGCCTGTAATCCCAGTACTTTGGGAGGCCAAGGGGGGGGGCGCATCATGAGGTCAGGAGTTCAAGACCAGCCTGGCCAACATGGTGAAACCCTGTCTCTACTAAAAATACAAAAATTAGCTGGGCATGGTGACACGTGCTTATAATTCCAGCGACTTGGGGGGCTGAGGCAGAAGAACTGCTTGAACCAGGACCCAGGAGGCAGATGCTGCGGTGAGCCGAGATCGCACTACTGCACTCCAGCCTGAGCGACAAGAGTGAAACTCCATCTCAAAAACCTGTCTCAAAAATAAAATGAAGAGCTTTATTGTTGCTTCTAAGAGTCACCTTGCCTGGGGAGGAAGACGATTCTATAAGGCTAGCGAGAGGGCTGATCTTACTGCCTTCAGCCTGGATGGCTGGGAAACTGTCTCCTCTTCCTCAGAGAGGACCAGGTGACCTTTCCATGGGCTTGTAGGGCTCGTGGCAGGGGAGAGGCTGGCTGAGAGCTGGCATCTCACAGACCACAATAAAAACACAGGAAACAGGGCAGGTAGGAGGAAGGATCTCAGGTTCCAGAGGAACTGAGAGGATGAGCAGGGCTGGCGCTTACCTGATGTGGAAGTTCTGCACATTGACGTTCTTATACGGGGCTGTCTTTCTCTGGCACCAGAGAAGGAGCCCTTCCTTGGCTGAGGTCTCTACAAAACATACAAGGCAGTGAGCACTGGCTCAAAAATAAACCCTCAGAACTCAGCCCAAGTTGGATGGGACTTTCAGCCTCAGGCCTGGGGGCCAAACAAAATCCAAGGGGAGAGGACATCAGTCCTAACACAGCAGCAGTGATAGCAGTGGGATGGCCACTCCCATTCCGGATGCAGACAAATGATGCCAGGCCCAACTGCCAGGACATATGGCCCAGCCTAATCCTCCCGGCCCTGAGGAAAGTCACTTGACCAGCGTTGCCCCAGGAAGTGGTGGTGTCAGGGCCTGAATCCGTGCCATGTGCCCAACCACCAAGCCTGTGCCTCTCACTACCAGAACACACTGTCAGACAAGGCCTTGGCACCAGCCTTGGCCTCTTTTGAACAAGCCGTGGAGAGGCCTATGGGGCCCTTTTGTTCTCCATGGACAGCTTGGCTGTCCTCACAGACCAGGAACCCTGTGAGGGCAGAAAGCACATGTCTCCCAGTCATCACTGCGACCTAGCACCCAGGAGCCCCTGCACGCTGGCCCAGGTGGCTCTGCCCATCCTGTGTGCACACAGGTGCTTGCAAGGAAGTGAAGTCGTCCATTCCTGGACGTCCTGAGGTCCTACTCAGTCCATGGGGGCCAAGGTTCAAGGACGGGGATGTCAAGCAGACAAAGAACCAGGCCCAGGTCCAACTCTATCACTAGTCTGTTCTGGGATTTGGGTTCCTGGACTGTAAAATGGGCCCAGCTGTACTTGGCCACCTCATGAGGGTGGGGTGAGGGTCCACTGAGATGAGGCTGCGAGAGCAAAGGCACTCGGAGGGCACTGGAGCCAAGGGGCGAGCAGCTGGGAGGGGCCTCCCTTCACCTGCCACCCACTGACTACTCCTTTGAGGGCCAGGCCCTGTGAACAACCCCAAGGAAGCAGGAAAGAGGCTTGAAGCATGAAGACCACACTTCAACTCTCCTCTAACCCGCCCTGACTCAGGTGGGAAGTGGGGCAGTACAGGTGGCTCTCACCTTCCACGGAGATGTCCTGGATGGCAAACCTAAGGATGATGGTCCAGATCATTCCCAGAGTCATCTTTGCATTGCCGTCCACGATCTCTGTACACAGGGAAGAGGGCAGAGGGCAGAAGGTTGTTAAAACCAGAGTGAGGCTCCTCCACCCAACCTGAAGGTGGCCTTCCAGCCCCATCTAGAGAACGGCTCTGAAGCATCCCCCAGCTGCATCTCCCCTAGGAGAAAATACACAGAATAGTCTCTGGGCTGCACAGTTTCAGAGCCTCCTGCTGCTGAGCGCCTGCAGGCTTCTGGCCATGAGTGTCCCTTGCCCTGCAGCCAGCTCCTTCTCCTGATCCAGCTCAAAAAACTGCTCCTCTGAGAGGCCGGTCCTAGGCATGTGGCCTCCGTTCACACTTCACTCAACTCAGCGCTCTGTGCATTCTGCCTTCATCTGCGTACCTGACTTCAGGGGAGCGCCCCAGGCTTCTGCTCTCAGAGCAAAGGTGGTCTTTTTCATCTCCTGGTCAGCAAATGTGCACTACATTATTTTTATTGTGTATCTGTCCACTTCCTTCCAATCCTACTGCCAATACCCTTGTCCAAGCCACTGTCATCTCCAGAGCTCAATGCAGCTGCCTCCTATATACCCTCCCTACCCATAATCCATATCGACACAGCAGCCAGCATGGTCAGCTTTCTTCTTTTAAGACAGGGTCTGGCTGGCTGGAATGCAGTGGTGTAATCATAGCTCACTGCAGCCTCCACTGCCTGGACTCAAGCGATCCTCTTGCCTCAGTCTCCCAAGTAGCTGGGACTACAGATGGCATGCCACAACACCTGGCTAGTTTTTAAACTTTCTGTAGGGGCTGGGTCTTGCTATGTTGCCCAGGCTGGTCTCAAACTCCTGCTCAAGTGATCTTCCCGCCTTGGCATCCCCAAGTACTGAGATTTGCAGGCATGAGCCACCGTGCCTGGCACACAGGGAAAGGGTTTGCCTTAAAGGCCTAGGCCCTGCCACCCTCCCAAAATTCTCTAGCTGCATCCGCTGGGCAAGCCAGGCTCTTTCTTGCTTTGAGAAGCTCACACCTTCTGTCCACTCACAAAGCACACCCCCAGCCTGCAACCCCCAACTGGCTGATCCTTCTCATCATGCAAGCCTCTGCTTGTGTCACCTCTCACGGTGGCTTCCCTGACTGCCCGTCCCAAGGAGATCTCCCACCTGCCATCCCATTCCTCTGTCCCTGGCCCCTGTGCTGACCCCCAGGCATTACCATGTGAAATCATGCGTTGGTTGGACTGTTTACTTGTTCACTGTCTGCCTGCACTCATGAGGGTGGGACTGCTCTGACCACCACTAGACCCAGTGCCTGGAGGGCCAGGAAGGAACAAGTGCAGCTGCTGTGTCGTCAGGAAGGGGAGAGCAGGGCCCGAGGCCAAGTGGCCAGGCTGCACGCTTTCTGAACTAACCTAAAAACAAACATTTGCAGCTGAAGAGTAGTGGCTTAATCCCAGCACTTGGGAGGCTGAGGCAGGCAGATTGCTTGAGGTCAGGAGTTCGAGATCAGCCTGGACAAGATGGTGAAACCCCATCTCTATTAAAAATACAAAAATTAGCCGGGCATGGTGGCGGGAGACAGAATTGATTGAGCCCAGGCAGCAGAGGTTGCAGTGAGCCGAGACAGCGCCACTGCACTCCAGCCTAGGCGACAAGAATGAGACTCCACCTCAAGAAGAAAAAAAAATTTTGCTGAAACTTCTCAAAAGAAGAGCTTGGATCACACCTTTCTCAGCCTCAACAACTTAGAGAAAAACCAACTCTGCAAGGCCTAGGGCAGCTGTGTGTCTGTGGCTGGGTGAGAGAAGGGAGTACTTCATCCCAGAGTCCACCAGCCAGGCGTGCCTAGGGCAGTCGTTCCCGCTTTGTCAACACGCCAGATGCAACGGGCATGGTGATATGGCTTCCGAAGAGGACAGAGGGGCTGCACTGCTGCAGCCGCTCTCGGCGAGGGGCTGGGCAGAGGGGTGAGTTCCAAAGCTAACTGCAGAGCTAAAGGCCGAGGACACCACAGGAGACCCTGCTCACCGACCTCTGAGCAGAACACTCCAGGGCGGGCTTGCTTGGAAGCAGGTGGAGAGGTCACAGAGAAGATGGGGACCACCTTCCCTGGGGACACACCCAGAGGAACGGGGGCTCCATGAGCTACAGTTGAGAAGCTCCCACAGCAGGGTCACAGCTTTCGGGTTTTGGTAGGAGGAAATATGCTCATTCTGCTGCCTGGAGACAGGGGAGGGACCCAGTGTCCACCCTGTCCTACGGTTCAGAGCCCCAAACCCAGAAGCTGAGCAGTGCCACCTGCCCCTTAGTGCAGCAAGACAGCTCAAGTGTCAGGGAATCTATGCTATGCACCTCCCGAGGGCTGATCCTGCAGAGCCAGGTGAGGCCGCAGCTCCCCAGCCCAGTAGGTACAGGTGCAGCTGGTCACGGAGGGCTTATGGAGTTCCAGTGAGGCGAAGAGGGCCGCGTTTCTCATGACACATCCACCAGCTGCTTCTCTGACGTGCAGCTGTGTCTCTGGCCCCTCTCATCACCCCCATAGGGAAGCCATGCTCCTGCGACTGCCCGATTGTGTGGTAGGACAGGGGGACAGGGTGGGACAGGGTTCTCAGGTACTCTGGGACCCAGGAACACCTCCATTTGTTCCAAGGCCCCATGGTGGCAGGGATTGGGAATGAACCAATTTGGGCATGAAAAGAACAGTTTTAGACCAAGTTTTTCTCCAGATGAAAACTGATGACTGCCATGGGTCTCTCCTCTAAACCCTTCTGTATTTAAAGACTAGCATTTGAGCAAAATAAATGCAGCTGTGAGAAGCAGAAGGCTGGAGCAGAGCCCGGAGGAAAGATCCATGCAAGGACAGAAAATCTCAGGGCCTGACTGAATTTTTGGGTTGCGATTTTTTTTAAACAAACACCAACCACCTCAACTGTGGCATGCAAGGCTTGGCACCCCTCCTCGCAGAGGTCCTGGGCTGGGGCAGAGCCTTGGAACTCAGCATACACATTCTGGCCCGGAGTCTTGGCCAAACTCTCAGTCCCCTGTCATTAATGGCAATTAGTTTTCTTTGTTTTTCTAAAAGCTGGGACAACATGGACGTCAGGGTGAAGAAACCCTGCTCTGACTAATGAGCGGAACTGCGGGACCAGGCTGCTGGGGAGTTTCTGGGCTCCATCAGGCCTCGCCTGTCTCTAAAAGCGCCTGGGAGTTCAGCCCAGGGGTCCTGCTGAGAGTCCGCTGTGCTGCTCTAGTGAGGGCCTGCATGTGGTGGACTGTGGTCCTGGTTATCTACATGGGGCCCAGGAGGATACTCAGGTGGTCAGAGGCCAAACTCTCCAAGCCCATGCATGCAGGGCAAAGTCTGGGCACTGACCTCTGGCCATGCACTCCCTGCCCCAACGCCTGACACAGGGCCTCCAGTCCCCTTCTCTGATTCCAGGCAGGGAATAATGGCAAAGGTGTTCCTGGTACAGAGAGAGGCCATGGCACAAATTTGTCACTGTCTGCTAAGCCTGGCCCACGGAGAACCAGTGAGGGTGACCTGAGTCTGAGTCAAAACCATTCCTCCCCCTGCAGAAGCCACCGCCCCTCATGGTTGGGTGGGTTACACTTTCCAGATTTGGACTGCGCCCACTGGATGTTTCCGAGGGGTTGGGGGAGCTTACGGGCCCAGCATCGTATCAAGGCAGTCGTTGTGATCGCTGCTGAGTATGTACTGGGGCTCTGAGTGCCCCACGTGCCCTGCCACCAACAAAACTCTTCAGAATGCAGATGTCATGCCTCAGAGCCTGAAGGTCAGAAACTGAGCAGGACCCTGGCTGCCCCATCTCCCGCTCACCTTCCGCCCCGATGGAGACCAGCTTGACGCCTTTGCTGGCAATAAAGTCCAGTGCTTTATTCACGTTGTTGATTTTGTGCACTCTCATCTTCCCCCGCTCCGGCTTAGGTAATCGCTCCCCTGAGAAGCAGACAAAGAGAGAAGCTTTCGAGTTTCCTCTGTTCTCCAAAACCAGGTCCCCCTACTGGCCCACCAAACCACTCTGGCCCCACCCACCAGGCTGCTGTGCAGCTGTGAAGGGGTCCCTTCTCACCCCCACGAGCAACAGGACGGCTGGGTGGGCAGCATCTCTGGGGACCGCCGTGGCTCAGCACCTGTGCCAGCGCTGGGCGGCACTGCGTGGCTGGGGGTCTCACCTGATATGACCTCCAGGAGCAGCATGAGCTTGAGCCCGTCTCGGAAGTCCTCATCGATGTTCTCGATCTGTGTGCCTGCCTTCCGAAGGTGGGAGTTGCACCACGCCGTGAAGGTCTGGGGAAGCAGAACAAAGGGTGGTGCACAGTCAGCCTGGCCATCGGAGCTCTCTCCACACGCCTGCTGGGCCCCAGTCCCGACCTCAGGAGAACCAGCTGCCACAGAGCACTTGCCGACACCGTCCATGCCCAAGACACACATTCTTTCTGATCCTCGCAGTGACCCCGGGAGGCAGACGTGAGGAAACTGAAGCTCAGGGTAGTTAAAGACCCACCACAAGATCATCCAGGTGGTAAGTGGCAGAGCTTGGATTTGAACCCAAGTCTGTCCATTTTGGCAACACGTGCTTTTTCCACAACCCCAAGCTGCCTCAAGGAAACCCAGTACACACATCAGACAAAAGTGCCTCAGCCTGCCGCCTGCTCAGTTGGTCACACGAACACGACTCAGCACCAGGCTCGGTGGTGCAGAATCAACAGGTTGGGTCCCTGCCCTCACAGGGATTATGTCTTCTTGATGAAGGTCAGCCCTTCATCTGCCAGGCAGCACAGGCCCCAGCTGGACCCTGGCTCCTTGACCCAGAGCCGCCCCTCTCAGGCAGGAGCTCAGGCTGCCACATTCCAATGACACAGATACAACCCGGGTCAGGAGAGTGGCAGGAAAAGAAAAGCTCCCGTAAATAGAGGGTTTCTTCGAGTCTCTCTTCTAGCTTTGGGTGGTCCAGCGCAAGCCCTGAGCCCTGCGTGCACGCCTGTGTACTCTGACTTCCTGTGAGCAAGATTCCCCCTACCCTCTCTCTCCTGGAGAACATGCCATGTCTCATCCTTCCTACTTTTTTTTTTTTTTTTTGAGATGGAGTCTCACTCTGTCACCAAGGCTGGAGTGCACTGGCATGATCTCAGCTCACTGCAACCTCCACCTCCCAGGTTCGAGAGATTCTCATGCCTCAGCCTCCCAAATAACTGGGACTACAGGCATGTGCCAACATGCCCAGATAATTTTCATATTTTTAGTAGAGATGGGGTTTCACCATGTTGGCCAGGCTGGTCTTGAACTCCTGACCTTATGATCTGCCCGTCTCAGCTTCCCAAAGTGCTTGGATTACGGGCGCCCAGGCCTATCCTTCCTATTTTTAAGACCCAATGCAGCTTAGAGAAGACTGGAAGGCAAGTGGGAGGCAGGCCACCTTCACCAGGGTAAGCAGCCGCATCTAAGGAAAATGTTTCTGAGGATCAGCCTGAAGGGAAGGAGAGTGCTAAACAAGAAATCTAAGTCCCTGTCCCTAACAGACCAACGATGCTGACAGGGCATAAGTGCACCCAAGCACGGGGCACACAGCCTCCTGCGAGCTGGGGCATGCTCATAGACATCAGGGCCACAGAAAATCTCAGATCAGTTAACATCAACACGCCCAGGCACCTTCAGGGAAACCAGCCCACGCACCCTCCCGCAATAGGGCCTGGGAAAAATCCCAAGTGTCTGCTTCTTATAGGAACCCCTGTACCCCACCCACTCCATCTGCAGGGGCCAGTGTAGAAGTGGGCAGACCGCCAGGGACACACAAGAGCACATTCCACGCCCAGGGTGCAGGCAAAGGCCATGCGGAGGATAAGGGGCTTCCATGGAGGCTCTGGCCAGGCACCATGTGTTTTGACAACTGTCGCCAGCCCTGCTTATTCAGGGAGACTCAACACAAAGCCCCTTCCCAGACAAAGAAGCTGCCTGATTAACACACCGCAGCACAGTGTGGACCCAGCATGGGGCTTCCAAGTGTGGACAGCTAGACCACCCCCGCCCCATCTCTCGCCACGGAGGATTCCTCTGCCTGGGAAACAGAGACCCCTCCTGGTGGAACAACGCTGTTCCCCACTAAGGATACCTGCTCCACCCCGCCCCGCCATGTAGCCAGCCCTTGGCACTCCTCAAGTCAGGCCAAATGCCACACCTGGAGGGCACTCGCACCATGGCTTCCCTGACCTGGTTCTGACTTGGACGCCCTCTTCCCTGCAGACCACATCCCACCCTTGCTCTCTGGTCTCTTAACAGTTCCTGTTAGTCTCCCACCCTCCTATGGCTAGGAGCTCCTTGAGGGGAGAGGTGAGAACCAAAGCAGGTTCTCATTATGAAGCTCGCTAACTCACCTTCCCAGCCTCTCACATTCAATGGTGAATTCAGAGACCCCAGGGCTGGAACCCTGCTTATACCACTCATGCCAACACATCACCCAACCTTAACTTTCATTTCCTTCTCTGCAGTGTGGGGATGAAGATACCACCTAGGCCACGGGCAGCATGAGGACTCAAGGTGGCCATGCCTGCAGTGCACACAGCAGTGCTCAAGAAGTGGCTGCTCTCTGGATGGCATTGTGCCTCGCAGGGTCTCCTCCCTCCCCACCCTGGTCTCAGGAGGCCCGCCCACCCATTCCACAGTATGCCAGCTCTGTCCTGGCCTGCACTCAGCAGCCCTTGGCATCTCTCTGGCCGCATCCCCCAGTTACTTTTGGTCTTACTGGATGTTCCATGCACAGGAGCTCTCTCTTCTACCATGTGTGAGCTCCGAGGGGTGGGAAGCATGGCGCCTGTGCCTTTACAGCGCCAGAGCACTGCCAGTCTCGATGGCAGGCAGCAAGCAGGTGTGGAGCCCAGCAGCCCTACTGAACAGAGGGCAGCAGCAAATGGGCTGGGAATGAAGTGGCCATGGATGCCGGGCCTCTCCTCTCGAAGGTGCCTGAGAGCAGCCCTGTTGGGCAGCGAAATAGCCAAGACACATTCCTCAGCCTGAGGACACAGGAGGGCTATTCCTGAGGGCGAGGCCCCCATGTTCTGGTGTGGCTGGGCCCAGACCTAGGCACCTGGGCTGCCGGGAGGGCCAGGCACATGTATGCACAACACCCCTCGCAACATTAGCCTGTGTGGGCTGCCCCTGCAGGAGCACAGACCTGGGTTTGAATGCTTCTTTACCTACTTAAGTCTGCTTCCTTCCTTGTAAGATGGATTTATCAGAATCTACCTCCTGCAGTGTGCTCTAAGAATTAAACTGGGGAAAATCCATTTAAAGCATCTGATACACTCCTTGGCATAAAGTAAGAGCCTAAGAGCCAGATGAATCACACACGTGTGTTCACGCACACACACGCACAAGCACGTGCTGTGATCCAGTCTCCTCTGCAAGGGCCCTCAGCCCACCCTCTGGTATGCAAGGAAAATGAGATGGCAGGAGACTCTCCTTGGATGGCCCCCACCCCACCCTGCGGAGGAGGCTCTGAATAAACCCTCGCCCCTTGGGTTCCGGCCACTTGTCCTCAGAGGGGCTGCTGCACTACCCACTCTCCAGACACATATCCCACTGCGTTCATTTTCACTGGGTAGTAATCAAGAGCTTGGGCGTCACAATCTTGCCTCTGCCACTGAAGCCTTGGGCAAGCAATAAGCCTCAGTTTCCTTACTGATAAACAGGGACCATAACTGAGAGGTTGAGATAGGGATTAACAAAATGACACATGTCAATCAACACGTGTCAAAGGAAAGTCTGCTTTGAAATCAGTGGTAACTCTTCCGTGTGCTCTGTCTTCCTGACTGCACGCAGGCAGAGCCCCAAGCACAGAACCAGTGCTCAGGGAGGACACCCACTCGCCTGGCCTGGATGACGCAGGAGAGAACTCCCACCCAGACCTGGACCTGACACAGGCTTGGGAAACCCCACTGACGGCCTCCTGGAAGATGAGGGGCATCTACTGACACCAGGGGCTCACAAAGCCACCCTCGGGAACAGGGTGACCACAACAGCCACTTCTCTATGCGGAGAGACCGGTGAGTAGGAGCTGGAGTTAGAATGGGACATTAAAAATTCATCGCTTTTTCTACTTGGTTACAAAAATAACACTCTGCTTCCACCCTTCCTCTCCCTACCCAGTTTAGACTATGCTGCGTAGGGTGGATGGTGTGGAGAGGTGGTTTCTATAGATGGAGGCCCCATGCACCCACCATGCCACCCTCCACCGTGCAGTATTCTCAAAGTGTGAGCAGCTGACCCTGCAACGCCCCAGGCCACCATGAGTCCATACATACTCATTTCCTGGGCAAGCATGTGCTGGGGGTCAGCAGAGGGCCAGGCCCTGTGCTGAATCTGTAACAGTGAGCAAAAAGTGGACACTCATGAGGCTCCCAGTCTGATCTCACTAATCAAGCAATCACTGCACTCCAGAAATAACGCCCGTAGGAAAAGAGGTAATTGTAATAGCAGTAACTGCAGCAGATACGTCCATAGAGTCTACTAGGGGCTAGGCACTGCTCGAGGCACTTGCTCACTTACCAGTTCTCTCACCCTCATCATCAGCTTGTGAGGGAGGTGCTAGTACTGCCCCCATTTTACAGATGAGGAAACGGAGGGGGCCTGAGAGGTGAAGTGGCTTGGCCCCATCAGGCACGCACCCAGAAAGTTACAGAGCTGGATTTAAAGGCAGGTGCTCTGGCTCCCGGGGCCCGCAGGGTGTTCTGCCGCATTTGCGCCCCTGCCTTGTGATGGGAGCTGAACAGCACGGTCAGCATGGCAGGGGAGCACGGAGCAAGTGGCGGGGCAGACACAGAAAGGTGAACCTGAAGAGGTCATTCTCAAACTCTGAGCTGAAGGATGAGGAGTTAATAAGACAAAAATGAGGTATCTTCCAGATACTGGGAAGAGTACATGCCAAAGCCCTCCTGAAGAAGGGACACAGACCCCTCGGAGAAGGAACAGAGTGTAGTAGTGAGGCTGGCCTCACAAGGCCATTAAACAGTCATGCTGTCCCTGCCGTGCAGGGAAAGAGCCAAAGGGGACAAGGATCAATATGTGATGGGCAGGAATAAAGCAGGGTGAAGAGCCCCTGAGAGAAACTCCCTCCCTCTGGCAGGAGGAGGAAGGCAGAAGTGCCTTGCTGGCACACCGAAGGAGAATATAAACTCAAGGTTTCCATTTCATTTGGGAGGAACCGGAGCTGCCAGTCCTTTGTGGGAGGAAGGAAAGGCAGAAAGCATTGAGCTCTCCTGGGCTTCATCATCAGGGTCACCTTCTAGGGTCAGCAGCGACTCTGACCGTCCAGAGCGTGGCAATGTCCGTGCCCTCAGCACCGCACCTAAGAGGCATGCACCTGCCTCACAAATACTGACTCGGAGCCCTGTTATGCACTGGACACAGGAGGACACAACACAGTTATCATTTACGTTCTGGCTGGGTACTGTGGCACACACCTGTAACCCCAGCACTTTCGTAGGCCAAGGCAGGAGGATTTTTTTAGCCCAGGAGTTCGACACTAGCCTAGGCAATGTGGCAAAATCCCATTTCTACAAAAACTATAAAAATTAGCCAGGTGTGGGGCTGCTTGCCTGTAGTCCCAGCTACTCGAGAGGCTGAAGTAGGAGGACAGCTTGAGCCTGGGAGGCGGAGGTTGCAGTGAGCTGAGATAGTGTCAGTGCACTCCAGCCTGGGTGACAGAGCCAGAACCTGTCTCAAAAACCCTCCCAAAATTACATTCAGCATTGGTGGGGTGGGTGGCGGGGATGACATATTAAAGGTAATTAAACAATAATAGCTAAATGCTGGTTCTATTTACGTATTAGCCAGTCTTTAAAACCTCCAACCCCATGATCACATGAGATATCATCTCCATTTGATGAGGAAACTGAGGCAGGGAGAGGTTCAGTGACTTGCTTAATGTTATGCAGCTGATATACACAAACATGGGGTGGGCATTCTTTCCACGATGTCTGAGTGGAATGGGAGGCGCTGGCTGGTGAGGGAGAGAGAACTCTGCTCAGTCAGGTCAAGAAGGCCCCAGCGCGCACCGGGTGTGGTGGCTCCAGCCTGTAATCCAGCACTTTGGGAGGCCGAGGTGGGCAGATCACTTGAGGTCGGCAGTTCAAGACTAGCGTGGCCAACATGGTGAAACCTCAGCTCTATTAAAAATGCAAAAATTAGCCGGTGTGGTGGTGCACACCTGTAATCCCAGCTACTCAGGAAGCTGAGACAGGAGAATCACTTGAACCTGGAAGGTGGAGGTCACAGTGAGCCAAGATTGCGCCACTGCACTCCAGCCTGGGTAACAGATGTAAGACTCTGTCTCAAAAAAGAAAAAAGGCCCCAGCCCGCCCTTGGTCCCTGAGCTGGAGGTGAACTCAGAGAGCAAGGCAGGCAGGCAGAGCAATGCCCCAGCAGCTCGCCCGCTTCTCAAAGGGTGGCCCCACTGCTCCCAGCCTGTCCCTGGCCCTCCTGTGAAGGGAGCTTGCATCCAGCCCTTGACCTATCTAGGGAGGAAGGAAGGATGTAGACTCGTCTGTCTTTGAGAACACACGTGAAACAAACCAGAGAGAAGGCTTCAGAGCTTGCCCTGCACGCGGGCAGCCCATTATAGAGGCTTCTCTGGTTGCTAAAATAGCACAGGGTGTGAGTGGGGGAAGGTGGCAGGGGTTGAAAGAACAGAGAAAGGCAAGCTTGCTGGTTGAGTTGGGATCCACTGTCACCCCTCCGTGTGCTGAGGCCCATGATGACCCAGCTAAGGCAGGCTTCAGGGAGCCCCAAGAGCTGTTTCTGCTTTGTCACTGTGGGCTGCAGGAGGGAGATAGGGACCTAGCATCTCTGGTCACAAAGTCCTTCCTGCATCACAGGGACCCCTCCCAGCTGCCAGGATGTGGGGCGGTAGGTGAATGAATGATGGATATTGTTCACGAGGTGACCTAAGCACCCAGGAATGTGGCAGCAGTGGGCTTTAATGAGCCATTCATCAATGACTCCCTCCCCCAACCCAAAGAGGCAAAGCCCTCTCTACTCTGGGGCACTGAATAAGAAACAAACATTCGGCAGACACAGGGCAACCGAGTGGTTCCAGTGGGTACAGCTATGGTGAGCTCAAGGGAAGAAAGGGCCCTGGTGGGATGCGGCTGACCCAGCTGAACAAACTCGCCTTCTCTTTTCTTCCTGCCTTCCTGTTACAAAACATGTTCTCAGAACTGAAGGGGGTGGAGGGAAATGGCTGTTGAAGCTGGAATTCCACTAAGCCCAGAATAAAGGGAGTTTCTTGCAAAGTCGCTTTGGGCCTAGAAACAGGCTCAAGCCATCCCTCAGGATGGGTGAGCATGCCAGCTCTGCACTTCATAGCACAGGATCCGGACCAGGTCAGAGGCTTCACTCTCCCCACCCACCACGCTGATGCTCACATGTGGATTCCACAGACTCCACGCATGGCAAGATTTTAGAAAAAACTGCTGCCTCATGCCACAACCCCCTTCTGCCGTGTACACCACCCACCCACTCAGCAGGGTATCACAGGCCAACAGGCTGACCTAGGAGAACCAGCTTGCGTGCATTTTCCCCAGGCTCAGAGCTGACTGCAATTGGCCACAGAAAGCCCCCCAGGTACCCGGAGGCCAGACGGGGCTCCCTAGCATCCTGGGAGTTTTCAAACCTTGGCTCTGAAATACCGTGTAGGGCTTGCCGCTCCGATGGGGCATCAGCTGCTTTGAGGAGGAGGGCGCAGTCCCACCTCCTGAACTCCCACCTTCCCTGCTGTGGCCTCTGATGCTGCCCATGGTTCCTGCTTCCACGGGTCCTCAAGAAGGGTGTCTGGGGCTTGGGCACAGGGGAGGGACAGCTATTTATTCCTGGGGTAGGCACCCAGCCTTCTTATCACCCATCTGCCAGTCTATTGCCAGACTTCAGGCAAGGGCTAGCCCCGCTGGGGCATCTTTTCAGTTCCTGAAAGCAGAAACGGCTTCCCAGCCCATGGGCTTCATCACCAACTATAAAGGCGCTTTCAGGGCCCAACGGCTGAGCCTTCTGGAATCTGGGTTACCAGAGGCACAGGCAGAGGTGCTTGCCCTGGTAAGGGGTACCATGGAGCCTCTTGCCTGTCTGTGAGACTGCACACCTGAGCACTTTTTGAACATTCACTGTCACCAGATTCTGAAGGAGATAAAAGCCAGGGAGCAGGTTGAAAGAACAGAAAACGAGCAGGTCACGGTAACACGGCCACAAATTAGATGGGTGCAGCAATGTGGGACGCAGACAGCCCCGCCTGCACAGGCACTCGGGTTTGGGGACACATGGGGCTGCCCGTCCAGGACCCAACCCTGGCCAGGGGCAAAGCAAGTACACTGTGTGTGCCTGCTGCATGACGACATAACCTAATTTGAAAGCAATTACAGTGAAATATGGAATGTGTCTTATGTCCTGGCCTGAAGTTGCCTTATTCGGAGTTTTCTCAGCCTACATGAAAAAGCTCTGACTTCGCAGTTGGAGAGGTATAAATACCGCTGAGTGGGGCAGTGAGCATTCCAAAGGTCCTGCGTGTCCACCCAGAAACCAGCTCTTTGCCCCTGGCCCCCTCCCTGCACCTAATGTTCCAGCCTTGGCCAATCCCCTTCAAGGTGCCAGAAAGCGTGTGTGTGTTGCTGCTGCAAAGGATGGATTTTGTTCTTTTTGCTTTTTTTTTCCTTTTTGAAACCAAGTCTCGCTCTATGGCCAGGCTGGAGTGCAGTGGCACGATCTCGGCTCACTGCAGCCTCCAGTGAGTTTAAGTGATTCTGGGTTTAAGTGATTCTCCTGCCTCAGCCTCTCAAGTAGCTGCAATTACAGGCAACCACCACCACCACGCCCAGCTAATTTTTATATTCTCAGTGGAGATGGGTTTTCACCATGTTGGCCAGGCTGGTCTCAAACTACTGACCTTCAGTGATCTGCCCAACTCAGCTTCCCAAAGTGCTGGGATTGCAGGCATGAGCCATGGCGCCAGGCCAAAGGATGGATTTTGGAGTGCTATCTCTTCCTCATGAGAAATACTGGTCTAAGACCTTCCTCTAGCTCTTTACAGGGCTGGTTTTGTCTCATGACTTAGGACTTGCCTCCAATGTCAGCATCCCAGGAGGTCTTCCCGGACTCTGCCATCTCCCCCAGGCTACCAGTCCACTCTGCACTGTTTTACTCACTGCAGCTATCACCATCAGAAACTAGATTCTTTGTTCATAACCAGTCTCCCCTCTAAGTGCAGCATAAACTCCCCAGAGGAGGGTTCTGTTTGCTGTGGGAACCCACTGCTTGGAGTGGTGCCTTTCACACAGTAGGTGCTCAGGAAATCCAGGAGTGGGTGGAATCAGGTTGGGACATCTTGCATCCAGCTTTTCCTTCTCTCCCTCTCTTTCATATATTCTTTAAATGTATGCACAGTTTGGAAAATCAATTTTTAAAAACTGAAATGTAATTCACATACCCAAAAATTCACCCTTTTATATAAAACTCAAGGAGTTTTAGCATATTCACAAGATTGTGCAACAATCACCACTATCTAATTCTAGAAC
Organism: Alouatta palliata; assembly: GCA_004027835.1. Classification (NCBI taxonomy): domain Eukaryota; kingdom Metazoa; phylum Chordata; class Mammalia; order Primates; family Atelidae; genus Alouatta; species Alouatta palliata. The sequence goes on along the minus strand of PVKV010014362.1, from coordinate 16,240 downwards.
AAGGCCAGGCATGGGTGGCTCACGCCTGCAATTCTAGCACTTTGGGACACCCAGACAGAAGGATCGCCTCAGCACAGGAGACCCCATCTCTATAAAAAATTTAAAAATTAACTTGGTATGGTGACTCCTGCCTGTAGTTCCAGCTACTGAGAAGGCTGAGATGGGAGGATCACTTAATCCTGAGGCGTCAAGGCTACAGTGAGCTATGACTGAGCCACTACACTCTAGCCTGGGCAACAGTGAGACCTTAACACAAAACAAAACAACACAACACAACACAACACAAAACAAAACAAAACAAAAATACAGTAATTCCAGAACATCTTTATCACTGCAAAACTGGTGTCACTCCTCAACCCCACTTCCCCCGTACCCAGCCCCCAGCCCCTGGCAACCACTAACCTATTTCTGTCTCTTGTGATTTGCCTATTCTGGACATTTCATACAAATAGAACCATATGGTATATGATTTTGAGTTTGGTTTCTTCTTAGCATGTTTTCAAGGGTCATGATGTTGTAGCACATATCAGTACTTCATTCCTGTCTGAATAACATTCCAGCATATGGATATACCACATTCGATTTATCTATTCATTGGCTCATGGGCATTTTGGGTTGCTTCTTTCTTTTGGATATTAGTGCTGCCATGAATATTCATATACAAGTTTTATGTGGACATATCTTCAATTGCCTTTGTGCGTATAACTAGGAGTAAAATTCTGGGTCATATGACACCTCTTATATTTAAAAAACTGAGGAATTTGGCTGGGCTTGGTGGCTCATACCTATAATCCTAACACATTGGGAGGCTGAGGTGAGATCAGCCTGGGTGACATGGTGAAATCCCATCTCTATAAAAATACAACACATTTATTTAAAATTTGAGGAACTGCCAGACTGTTTTCCCAAGAAGCTGCACCATGTTACACTCTGACCAGCAATGTGAGGGTTCTCATTTCTCCCATCCTCAGCAATACTTATTATTTGACTTTCTGATTATAGCCATCATGGTGGGTGTGCAGTGGTATCTCACTGTGGTTTTTTTGTTTTAGGGTTGCGGTCTTGCTCTGTTGCCCAGGCTGGAGCAGTGGTGTCATTATAGCTCACTGCAGCCTTCAACTCCTGGGCTCAAGCAATCCTCCCACCTCAGCCTCCCAAGTAGCTGGAACTTCAGGAGTATGATACAATACTTTCCTGATTTCTTATTTTTATTATTAATTTACTTATTATTTTGAGACAAGGTCTCACTCTGTCACCCAGGCTGGAGTGCAGTGGTGCGATCTCAGCTCACTGCAACCTCTCCCTCCTGGGTTCAAGTGTTTCTCCCACCTCAGCCTCCCCAGTAGCTGGGACTACAGGTATCTGTCACCATGCCCAGATAATTTTTTTTTTTTTTTTTTGGTAGAGACAGGGTTTCACCACGTTGACCAGGCTGGTTTCGAACTCCTGACCTCAGGTGATTGGCTCGCCTTGGCCTCCCAACGTGCTGGGATTACAGGCATGAGCCACCACACCCAGACTAATTTTTTATTTTAATTCTCTGTAGAGATAGGGTCTCACTATGTTGCCCAGGCTGGTCTCCAATTCCTGGCCTCAAACTATCTTTCCACTTCGACCTCCCAAAATGCTGGAATTTCGGTGTTGTGGTTTTGATTTGCCCTAATTGGTCTTTGATTTGCCCTAATTAATTTCATGTGCTTATTGATCATTTGGAGATCTTCTTTGGAGAAATGTCTATTTGAATCCTTTGCCCGTTTTTAACTGGCTTGTCTTTTTACTGTTGAGTTCTAAGAGTTCTTTATACAATCTGGACAGCAGAGCCTTACCAGATATACAATTAGTAAATATTCTCTGTGTGTTGTCCTTTTACTTTAATAGTGTGCTTTGAAGCAAAAAAGTTTTCAGTTTTGAAATAGTCTAATTTATCTATTTTCTTTAGTTGTGTTTCTGCTGTCACAGCTAATAACCATTGCCTAACCCATAGTCATGGAGATTTACACTTATGTTTTCTTCTAGAGTTTTACAGTTTTAACTGTTACGTTTAGGTATCGGATCCATTGGAGTTAATTTTTGTATATGGTGTGAGGTAAAGGTCCAACTTCATTCTTTGCAGATGGATATCTATTAATAGTTGTTCCTATACTATTTGTTGAAAAAACTATTCTTTCCCCCATTGAATTGTCTTGCAACCTTGTTGAAAATCAATTGACAATAGATGTATGGGATCTGGGAGCTTTTTAAAAGTACCTGAATTTCACCACAGGCAAAATATGTCAGATTCCCTCAAGGTGGGCCCCGGGGGAATGACATTTGACAAAGTTCACCTAGTGTGTCTAACAGGAAGTGAGGGCTGAGCACCACCAATCTATCCAACCCCCTCATTCCATAAACGAGAGATCTGAGGTCTCAGCAGAACCAGAGAGGCTGAGTGCAATGGCTTAATTATGGGGGAACTCAATTATGCAGATAAAGGCCCCAAATTCTCTCAGTGCTCCAAACTCACCCTTTTTCTGAACAGGATCTTCTTACCCTGGGTTCAGAGAGTAGGAACCCGTGGGGACCAAGTATGCATGAAACAAGCACACGTCTGCAACACTGCACATGGTCCAGATCACAGATTTCCAGACCAAGCCGGCTTCACCCTAGCTGTGACGCCCACCTCCAGACACCCCCTTCTCTGCTTCGGGAAGCTGAGGCAAGCAGATCATTTGAGGTCAGGAGTTTAAGACCAGCCTGGCCAACATGGTGAAACCCAGTCTCTACTAAAAATATTAAAAAAAAAAAAATAGCCAGACATGGTGGCGCACACCTGTAATCTCAGCTACTCAGGAGGCTAAGGCAGGCAACTGCTTGAGCCCAGGAGGTGGAGGTTACAGTGAGCCAAGATTGTACCACTGCACTCCAGCCTGGGTGACAGAGCAAGACTTCATCTCAAAAAAAGAGACTCTGCCACCAGATTTGTTAGACTGGATTGGACCCTTGGAGCTAAAAGAAAACCCAGGGGTAAGGGGGATAGGCAGCCCAGGGTAGGAGCTGTCCTCATCTGAGGCTGCCTCTGTTCTCAAACAGACTTCAGGAGTCATCCCACACACGGGAAACCAACCAACCAACCAACCCAAACCACTCAGATTATATGTCAAAGAACTGGGTCCTCCCCAAGGAGGAAGAGCCTGCGCTCCCCACACAGAGTCCACTTGCACAGGAAGAGATGGGTCTAAACTCAAGGCAGTTGGGGCCCATAAAGCAGGGCGGGAGACAGTGCTCAGCCCTCCAAGCAGAGCTTCTCACCAGGAGGAGGAGATAGTGAGGCCTACCTTGAAATAACTACCTTTAACAGAGGAAACTTGCACTCCCAAAAGGCAGTTTTAAAATTAGGGCAGCAGCAGAGGCTGGGGCTTTGCCCTCCACCTCCTCTGGCCCCATCTGGCATTTTGCTGTGAAATGATGAGGCACTCGGGGGCCCTTCATCTGGATAACAGGGAGTGTGAGCCACAAACACCCCATTTACTTGCAATGCTTACAGCTGAGCTCAGGTTTCGGGGTGGGGGTGGGGGACTAAAGATCATCTGGTTTAAACTTTGATCTTTCAAAAAAGATAGCCAGGTAAGCCAATTCTGGCCTTGAGACGGTATAGCCTGGAATCCTAGTGAGTGCCTAAGGGGCCCAGTCTTTAGAATTAATGTTTTAGTCTGGACAAATCCACCCAGGGATTTGTTCATCCAGAAAGGAGCCATTTGGCATTTGGGGAGAAAAGGTCAGACAGGGCACCGATGGGATAGTTGTTTAGGCAAGTGCTACACAACGCTGTCCTGAGCTAGCAGGGAACCCGGGAACTCCCCAGTAGACCCTGCCAGGTGCAGGAAGTGCCACAGGAAAGGGGCATCTGGAAGCAGGGCAAACACTCCCGTTTCTCCCTCTGTTCATCTCTCCAGGAGGCGGCTTGGTTTTTGCTGGTATTCAAGTAATCTGTAAACTGGGCCCTGTTGGTGGAAGGGCGAGTATGCCAGGCCCCGGAGTAATCTTTAACCTCTTTAACCATGGTAAGGGTTTTATCTTTGACAAATGAAACTCCTACTTGGTGATCCTTTTCCTTTTTCCTTTTTCAAGAGGTTCTGATTCAGCAGTCCACCCGGCCAAGTCAGGGCCATTCTCCTATTCCAGCAAAAGCAGAGAGAGGGTATCTGGGGGTGGGCATCACGGCTAGGGTGGAGCCGGCTTAGTCTGGAAATCTGTGATCTGGACCATGTGCAGCGTCGCAGACGTGTGCCTGTTTCATGTATACTCAGTCCCCACGGGTTCCTACTCTCTGAACCCAGGGTAAGAAGGTACTGTTCAGAAGCAGGTTGAGTTTGTAGCACTGAGAGGATTTGGGGCCTTTATCTGCATAATTGAGTCCCCACCCTCCTGAGTAGACAGGCACCGGCAGGAGCCCAACCCATGGAGGTGTTTGTCGCTCACCAATCTGCCTGCCCTTAGCCAAGGCCACAGGACTCTCCTTCAGGCTTGCACCTGGGAGGCTCTGTGAGCACTGAATGAGGGGGTGAATGAATCCATCCATGAGTCTAACTGGGAGGTGCCTCCAAACAGAAATTCCAGGCTTGGAGTTTGAAGTTTGCCAGGAGGCAACTGGTGGTGTTAAGAGTCATCCAAGCCCTGTAATCCCAGCACTTTGGGAGGCCGAGGCGGGCGGATCACAAGGTCAGGAGATCGAGACCATCTTGGCCAACATGGTGAAACCCCGTCTCTACTAAAAATACAAAAATTAGCTGGGCGTGGTGGCACGCGCCTGTAATCCCAGCTACTCAGGAGGCTGAGGCAGAAGAATTGCTTGAACCCAGGAGGCGGAGGTTGCAGTAAGCCGAGATCGCGCCACTGTACTCCAGTCTGGCGCCTGGCAACGGAGCGAGACTCTGTCTCAAAAAAAAAAGAGTCATCCAAGCTTGTCCTTAGCCCCCTGTGCTGAGTGTTGGCTTCCAGGCACTAGGATGGTGTGGGGTGCACTATTTGGGAGGGTTAAGAAATCATTCTGGATTTGGGGGTCTCTTTTTTTCCTTGACCATATTCAGTCCATCTCAGACTCCTTGGATGCATGAGAGGGACAACATTAACAGTCTTTTGGGAGGATTTAAAAAAATAAAAACCTGACCATGACCACAGAGAAGGTCTATAGAAAAAAAGAAAGAAAAAACCAAAATAGGATTCTATAGCCAAAGAGTAATTATAGGATCGGGAGGAACCAGTAAAGAGAGACTGAAACCTCTGACTCATAATTGCTCCATTAAAAATGGTGAAACATCTGCCCTGGCAGAGGAACAGGGCTAGATTCTCACCCTGGCTTGCCCCACCTACAAGCCTTCCTGGAGCTGGCAGTAAAGCCTGGCCAAACCTCACAGCAGCCATAAGGGGTGGCTGTCTCCAGGAGTGGTTTAACGTCAAAGGGCAAAGGGGCCCCTGCAGCTCTCAGGGCAGATCTGACTCCTGGCCCCAGAACAAGGGAGGAGTGGCTTGTCCTGCAGGGGGTGGGGGACCAGGGTGGGGCACCACCGGGAAGGTGTGGGCTCAGTTTTCCAGGGAAGGCCTCAGTGGTCCTGAGTGCTCTCACTACAGTGTGGGTAGAGGACTGAGGAGGACTCTGGGTATCATGTCAACCTGCCCCATAAAAGCTACTAGGGCTGAACGTGAACCAAAGATAGCAACAGGTATTTTTTTTTGGGGGGGGGGGTTCTCACCGTATTGGCCAGGCTAGTCTCAAACTGTTGACCTTGTGATCCACCCACCTCGACCTCCCAAAGTGCTGGGATTACAGGCGTGAGCCACCTCAACCGGCCTGCAAGAGACGCTTTTTATGAGTGGGTGGGGCATAAGGCCTACTCTACTATAATTACACTAATGACTCACATTTATTGAGCACTTAGTGTGTACGAGGGTTTGTTCCACATGCTCTAATTTTACAGATAAGGCTCCGAATGCTGGGGGATATGCCCACGGCCACAAGGCTGTTTGTTAAGCAGTAGAACTGGGAACCCCATGACCCCCAAACTAACCTCAAGCCTCACCAAGACTGCTTTCCATTTCTTGTGAATGCCCTGTCAGGCCCTGTATGAGCTACTTCACATGGTTCCTCTCATTTGATCTACTCTTAAGGAAGGCACAAAACCTAGGGCAGTCCCAGGAGGCCCTTGGCAGATTCCAGCAGCCACAGTGCAGCAGGCCCTGTGCTGAGCCACTCAGTGAGTCATAGGGGAGGGCAGGTGAGTCAGGTGACCCGGGTGAGAATCAGAGCTATGCTGAGGTGGCCTGGTTACCTTGAAATTCCTGAGATTCTGCCAAGGTAAAAAGTAACCCAAGAAGTTTGCCTTATATGGGCATGATGACAGATTTCAACAAGACAACCTGTTAACTGACCCGGTATCAAATCCGTTCCAGACTGCACAGGCAACACCCGATAAAGCTGTTCTGAAAGTATAGGAAATAACAATTTATGACGGGCTATCACCAGTGACTCACAAAGGTACAGCCCAACTGCCATTGTGTGTCTTTTAGAGAAGTGGGGAAAGGCTGGTGGCCTGTGGGCCAAACGGTTTGTCATTCTTCCTCCCATCAGCAGCCTGGGAGGCCTGGCTCAGACCCCTCCCTCTGTTCACAGGGACTGGCTCAAGGAGGGCTGGAGGAAATCAATTTCAAGCTGGGGCTGAACAGCAAGTCCTGTCTGGGTTAGAGGGCCCTCACCACCTGCTTTCTCCCTGGGTGGGGTGAGAAAGAGGAGAGGCAGGAGCCACACTGGGAGGCAGAGCCTTTCAAGCCAGCACAGAACAAAATGGTTAGGTCTGAGGGAAAGCACTGCATGAGAACCAAAGAAACCGACTGGGCCTCCCAGGATTCGAGTCATCCCAGCCACTCCAAACTGCTGAGACCAGATGGCCCCTCCCAGGCACTCCCTAGTCTCCCCAGAAGGGGGAGACTCACTGCTCTGAGCCTCTCCCAAACTTCATTCATTCACATTTTAAAAGGTACTAGGTACATATATACCACGCCACACACTACCCTGAGCACTGGGATTAAACAGACATCCCTGCCCTCATGCAGCTTACAGTCTAGTAGAAGAGCCAATATAGACAAAAACAAGCTAAGGAGACAGGGATAGATACCATAATATGGGGTAATGTTACAAAGAGTGACTGGGGAGAAGGGAAGCAGGGAGGGGAGGGAATCAAGCTCAACGGGTCAGGAAGGGCCTCTCAATGGAGATGACATTTGAGCCTGAATAAGTACAAAGAGCCAACCTGGGGAGCTCATTCCCAGGGAAGGCGTTAGGTGGGAACTCAGGCCCAGTGGGTGTGGCTGGAACAGAAAGAGCCTGGAGAGGGTGAGAAGCCTGAGGAACTTGGGCTGTGAGTGTAGGTTTAACCCCAAGAGTAACAAGAAGCCTTTGGAGGGTCTTATGGGGGAGAAGCACAGCCAGATTTTATGGGGAGAACACCACCCCAATCCTGGTGGCCGTGTGGACTGCAAGGTGGTGGTTTGGACGAGGGTTCCAGCAGTGAGGCTGGAGAGAACTAGAAGAACCTGGAGTACATTCTGAAGGCAGAGCTGACAGGACTTCCTGACCTTCATCAATGAGTCCCCTCTACAGGGCCAGGTATGGTGGCTAACACCTGTAATCTCAACACTTCGGGAGGCCAAGGCGAGAGGACTGCTTGAGGCCAGGGGTTCAAGTCCAGCCTGGGAAACATAGTGAGACCCTGTTTCAATTTGGAAAACAAACAAAAAGACAGTGCATGACAGCTCAGGCCTGTAATCCCAGCACTTTGGGAGACTGGGGGTGGTGCAGATCACTTGAGGCCAGGAGTTTGAGACCAGCCTGAGCAACACAGCAAGATTGCATCTTTATTAAAAATAAATAAAATTTAAAAAGAAAAAAGAAAAGCAATTGCTTTGTTGGAAAATATCCTCTTTGCTTTAAATCTTAAATCCTCCAAGCCAGGAGCGGTGGCTCACACCTGTAATCCCAGTACTTTGGGAGGCCAAGGTGGATGGATCACTTGAGACCGGGAGTTCCATACCAGCCTGGTCAATATGACGAAACCCCATCTCTACTAAAAATACCAAAATTAGCCAGGCGTGGTGGTAGGTGCCTGTGGTTCCAGCTATTTGGGAGGCTGTAGCATGGGACTCCCTTGAACCCAGAAGACGGAGGTTGCAGTGAGCCAACGTGGCACCACTGCACTGCAGTCTGGGCGACAGAGCAAGACTCCGTCTCACCAAAAAAATAAAAAAAATAAAGGATTGAAAATTGAAACCTGCCTTCAGGTAGGATCCCACCTATCAGAACTGAGATTCAGGACAAAAAGAGAGAATCACAACAAAGGGTCTGGGGGAGACCCTGACAGTGCTGCCCTCAAGGGGTGCACAGCTCGGTCAGAGAGGGACACCGGTGAGCCAGTTACTGCAGGGTGGTGTGATCTGAGGACAGCAGAGGTCAGGTGACACCTGATCTGGGCCTTGAAAGGAGAGCACGATTGCGATCAGTGGTGACCTGGAGAGAAGGTTGTTCCAGAGTGGGAACACCAAGGGCACGAAAGACAAAGTACCACAGACGTTTGGAGAAGCGGCAGGGAGGTGTCAGCTGGGGCCAGAAGGTGGAGAGACAAGAGCTCAGAACCTGCTCTCTGGGCAGTGTCGGGGGCAGAGGTCTCCCAGAGTGACCTGACTAGATGTGAGTCTCAGAAAGATGGGGTCTAGGGAGTTACAATCCAAACCAGCAGACTAGAGAGGGCCAGTCAAGAAGCTGCTGCAAGAGACCCAGGCACAGATGACGACAAGAGCCAATGTTGGAGCGTTTCCTGTGCATCAGATACCATCTTCACAGAGTGGTTAAGTCACCTGTGCAAAGTCACACAGCTCAGGTAGCCAGCAGCAGCAATGTGACTTTAGGATCTGCATTTTTTTTTTTTTTTTGAGACAGAGTCTCACTCTGTCGCCCAGGCTGGAGTACAGCAGCACGATCTCAGTTCACTGCAACCTCTGCCTCCCAGGTTCAAGTGATTCTCCTGCCTCGGCCTCCTGAGTAGCTGGGGTTACAGGTACACACCACCACATCCAGCTAAGTTTTGTATTTTTAGTAGAGATAGGGTTTCGCCATTTGGCCAAGCTGGTCTTGAACTCCTGACTTCAGGTGATCCACCCGTCATGGCCTCTCAAAGTGCTGGGATTACAGGCGTGAGCCACCATGCCCGAGCTAGACCCTGCACTTTTAAACCCTCACTATGTGGTCCTGAGTAAGGACAATGGTAGGAATAAAGAGGAGGAGGAAGGTGAGGGTTCTAAGATATATTCAAGAGAAAGAAATAAAACTTCCTTGGCACAAGCTATTTAATGGGAGTAAAAAAAAAGAAGAAGAAATAAAACTTGGTGCCCATTACAGGATAAGAAGTCAAAAGCTCACTCCAAGGTTTCTGACTCAGATGACTGCCGAATGGGGCAATGCCAAGCCCAGGAAGTGGGACTCGAGAATGAGTCTCAGATACGCTGAGACTGAAGCACAACCGGTGGGCATCAGGAAACAGTCTAAAATTCAGCAAAGAGGTCATTTGTTCACGTAAGGCATTCATTCAGTCACTCATTCAAATACTTCCCGAGGCCCAGCAGAGTGGCTCAAGCCTGTCTGTAATCCCAGCACTTTGGGAGGCCACGGCGGGCAGATCGCTTGAAGTCAGGAGTTCGAGACCAGCCTGGCCAACATGGTGAAACTCCATCTCTACTAAAAATACAAAGGTTAGTCAAACATGCTGGCTTGAACCCAGACGTGGTACTTAAGGCCGAGGGGAGGGGTAAGTTCCTTCAGGGAAAAAGGGCATTGTGAAATGCCCATGTTTAAGCAGTGGACAGGGGGAGAATTTAGCCATAGGAGATAACGAGGAAGAGTCAGAGAAACAGAGAGAATGTGATGTCAAGGAAACCAAAGGGAGGAGTTGTTTTTTTCTTAAGACATGGTCAGACGCATTAAATTTAACAGTATGTGGTTATGTTTAAAAATACATACATTGGCCGGGTGTGGTGGCTCATGCCTGTAATCCCAGCATTTTGGGAGGCCAAGGTGGCAGAATGGCTTGAGGTCACGAGTTTTGAGACCAGCCTGGGCAACAAAGCCAGACCCTGTCTCTACAAAAATTTTTTAAAAAAGTTAGCCAGATGTGGTGGCATGTGCCTATGGTCCCAGCTACTTGGAAGGCTGAGGTAGGGGTATCACTTGAGCCCAGGAGTTTGGAGGCTGCGCTGAGCTATGATCCCACCACTGTACTCCAGCCTGGGCGACACAGTGAGACCCTATCTCTTAAAAAATACACACACACACACACACACACACACACACACCCCTATTTGAGCATGTACAGGTGATGTCTAGGGGGAGTATGTTGGGAGACACTGATGAAACAAGTCTGGCAAAATGCTGATAATCACTAATAGACGTGACAGGTCCAAAGGAGTCCCACCACTTTTGTATACAGCCCATGTGTGGGGTTTTTGGGGTTCAGTATCACGTACTGCAGAGGTTGAGAGGAGTGAGGTGGGGACCAGCACCTGTATCCCCAGCACCTGACACAGTGCTGGGCACACGGGAGGTGAATGGAACACCATGGTAAGTGGTGCTGTACAGATGCCCTCAGGGATGGAAACCAGGCAGTCTCTGGAGCGAGAGAAGATTCAGTGGACTTGTAGGGCTGAGAAGTATTCAGGAAACGAGAAAATGAAATCCGCAAGGAAAGGCTACACATAAACTGTACCTAGGCCAATAGCCAAGCACGTGTCTTTTTCCCAGGATGTAACCCAGCTTGCGGGCCATACAGCACCATTCTGTTTTCCTACAGGAGAAAGACTCACTTGATTGCTCCAAGGTAAAAGATGAACATTCCCACTCCCACACTCCAGTTTCAAATTCCCACTAAGTTCCCTGTGTTTTCCTTGTCTCATTATTCTGCAAAGGCCGCTGGGCAAAGCAAAGCTGGGCCCTTTTCAAAGGCGTATAGGAGCACACCCCACTACCATCAAATAAACAAGCCACCTCTTTCTTTTCTCCTCTCCTGCAGAACAAGTTTGCATTTAAAAGGAGAAACAGTCCTGGGTTTTGTCTCAGAACAGAGCAAAGGTCCAGGGGCAAGGACTCAGGGGAACATAGAGTGGCTGATTCCACGGGATTGGTCACCACTGACAGCTAAGAAGGTGTGGAGAGACACAGGAGACAAAGCCCAAGCCCAAGCCCAAGCCAGACGGCAGAGACAAAAACGGCAGCTGTGTCGCCCTGAGTCCCATGACCCAGAGAGAGCCAGGGAGCTATCAGATTCTGCTCAACCACACCGTGTATCCTCTATCTTTCTCTAGATTTTCCATGGTACTGACTTCTCTGCCAATGCCCCATAAATAACAATGGCCACCAAAGACAGGCCAGACTACCCTTCCTTCCCTGGTATTGCAGGTTTTGAGGCTCAGCGCAATAAATGGAGACGAGTGGGCTGTCCCAGAACACGGCACCATAGTAAGCCCAGCTGCAGTAAGGTGGTCAGTCAGCCAAACCACACGGCTGTGTTCTAAGGTCTTTAGCTATCCCTAGAAAAAAAACACTTTACCGTCGCTTTCACGACATAAGTTAATTTTACCTACAGGTAGCAATTTCTGTATAAAAAGGAAATCTCAGAAAGGAAAAAAACAAAAGGTCTCCAGCGTTTTAGCCACATGTATTATTTTTAAGGGCAAGGGCCTTCTCTTTGTCTTGCTCACCTCTGTGTCCCTGCTGCCTGGACACAGGTCAATGCTAGCTCAGTAAATATATGCACAAAATAGGATGAATTCTCCTGTACTAATGATGATTTTCCCACCTCTCCACAGGACAGTGATGTCTCCCTCTTCTGCCCACCTGAAAAGCATTCTGTTAGGCCAGGCGGTGGTTCACACCTATAATCCCAGCACTTTGGAAGGCTGAGGTGGGCAGATCACTTCAGCCCAGGAGTTTGAGACCAGCCTGGCCAACATGGTAAAACCCGGTCTCTGCTGAAAATACAAAAATTAGCTGGGCGTAGTGGTGCACACCTGTAATCCCAGCTACTCGGGAGGCTGAGGCAGGAGAGTCACTTGAACATGGGAGGCAGGAGTTGTAGTGAGCCGAGATTGCGGCACTGGACTCTAGCCTGGGCAACAGAGCGAGACTCAATCTCAAGAAAAAAAAAGAAAAGCACCCTGTTTGTGTTTTGTAACTAGCAGGCACTGATGCAGAACTCAGGATAGCTGGTTGTCTGGCTGTCCCACTGGGCCTAGAAGTGTCCCAGCTGAGGACTTCTCATGACCTTCCAGAGCACACAGCTTAGCGTAGGGCCAGCTTTTAAATGAGATGCAATGGGCCAGGCAGGGATAAGTTGGGCCTGGACAGTCATGGTACACTGGTCCTCAGAGGACAGCCCATCAGTGATTAATCTCCACTCTTAAAGCCAAGCAGAGAGACAGAATGGACCTACCACTCATCCATCCAACCACTCGAGTGTCTCAACAGGTGGTGTCTCCCTCTCTGCCCACTTGAAAAGCATCCTGTTTGTGTTGTGGCAGATCCGTTCTGTCTGTTTGGCTATCTATTCATTCAATACATATTTCTTTAGCGCACACCTACATCTGCCTTGACAATGTCCCACATGGTAGGGGCACAGCAGTGAACAAAATAGGTTGTCTCTCTGCTCTCGTGACCGTCGACAGGCAGAGCCAAGGACGGTTCGAGTACAGGTGATGGACATGCTCCTAACCTAGGCAGGAGGCGTCGGGTGCGATGGCACTACTAATAGTGAAGCCTAAATTGACATCTGAAGAATGAGGAGGAGGCAGGTGGGGAGCTGAGGGGTAAGGGGTAGAGGCAAGGACCCCACGTGAAGGCCCTCAGGAGGCAGGAATGAGCATGGAGCAGAGAGGCAGCTGGCATGGGCGTGGAGCACAGAAAGGAGAAAACAGAACCTGCAGGGCCTCAGGGACTTGCAGGTTTGATCCTGAGGGCAGGAATACTGATCAAGATGTCAGGCAGGATGTTGCTTGGCTCCTGCATGGAGAATAGATTGGAGTGGGTGGGGGATGCAGGGAGACCCACCAGGAGCTGTTGCTCAAACTCGGAACCAGCACCTGGGCCACTCTAGTTCTCCACTGGTGCCCTGGGAACTAGAGCACCTGGTCATGCTCTTGCAAAGGGACAATGAGACTGCTTCAGAAGTGGAGGGACCTAAGGGTTTCCTGAGATGAAAAGCTTCTACTCAGGCCTTTCCGGGCCTGTCTGTGGTGGAGAGCAGAAAGGCAGCCTGTTTACCTTCCACATCCGGCCCCAGAGGCCCTGCCCAGGTGGAAGGTTTCCCAAAGGGAAGAACACATGTGGTGTTCTGCAGGATGCAAAAGACCTCAGTGAGCCTCCTCCCGTGCACTGCGTGGCGCCCCCCGCCTCCCTCAGCCTGGTCCCCAGCCCACTTGCAGGACACACTCATCTCTACCAGCTCATGTTCCTTGTCTAGCAACACCAAGAGTCAGCCCCTAAACCACAAGGGCTCCATCCACCACTCTGAGTCTGAGATAATCTGGGATAAATAAGAGATCACTGCTTCTTTCCAGGAATCTTACTTCTAGGCCCCCTTAAATGCTCAGTGCTTACTTATCTAGCAGTTGACTTGCTGGAACTCAGGGTAAATCTTCAAAGAACCACTGGCTTCAGATGCAGATGCCATAAGACATCTCCATTGCCTTAGTTCTTTGGCTGAAGTTTCCTAGTTGAATAAAGATTCACAGATCCCTCGTCCCTCAACTAGTAACTCCTATATGGGACTCCAGATCCCAAAGAACAAGACCCTATAAAGGCTCCATCCCACTGAATCCTGACAGCCCTGTGGTAGACACATTATTGGCCCCATTTTGTACAGGAGAAAATGGAAACTTCCTTGCCCAAGGTACTACAGTAAGTAGCAGAGCCAGGCTCAGAATGTGAGTCCGTGGCTTCACAGCCTCTGTTCGGGAGAAGCCAAGTCTACAGACTTCCAACGCAGGCGAGCTGCGGGCAGCCTCTCAGCACCCAACACACCAGGGTATGGCTGCGGCCCTCTGCTTGGCCTGACTGTGTATGGCAGGAGCCCCAGGAACCCCTGTACCCAGGCCTTGTGCTCTGTGAGGCCTCTCAGTTGACTAAGGAGGAGCTGGGCCCATCCAGCTGACCTCTCACCAGGAAACCTTGTGGTAGAGGCTAAAACCTCTGCTTAGCACCTCAACAGCCAAAGTACACATGATAGCAACATGGACTTGAGCCTTTCTGATAGGTGGAGGCCTCCACAGCCAGCGATTGAGAACATGGCTCAAGATGTTCACAAAGATGCTCCCTCTTGAAAGAAATTTCTGGGCTTATTAAAAAAGCAACAAAGTCGCCAGGGGCAGTGGCTCACGCCTGTAATCCTAGCACTTTGGGAGACTGAGGCAGGAGTTCAAGACCAGCCTAGGTAACATGGTGAGACCTCATCTCTACAAAAAATCAAAAAATAAGGCAGGAGAATTACTTGAGCCCAGGAGGTCAAGGCTGCAACGAGCCATGATTGCACTGCTGCGATCCCACTGGGTGGCAGAGCAAGACCCTGCCTCAAAAAAGCAACGAAACCAAGAAGGCAACACCCAAGCTATGTTGGCTGTACTATCCTCATATGCTTTCCAGGCCAGGATTAATTCTTCGGCTGGTTTCAGACCTTTGATATAAAAAATATCTAGTTTGTGCTTGCCTTCAAAGGAATGTAGCTGGGCACCTCCCACCAGCAACACAGAGAACAGCTCCTACTGCCATCACCTGTTCTTTGAGATCAAGCCATATATAGGCAGAATGAATCCAGAGGTTTGGCTATAGAGCTAATTTAACTCTCCAACTCCACACGGCTGTTCAGACAGCTTCCCCCAGACACGTCACTCAGACATATGCTCGTCTCCAATCTCAGATGCCTGGGTGAAGGTGAAACACCCAAGGACAGGTACAACTCTGGGCTACTGAAGCAGCAACGTCACGAGTTTTCTCCTTTCGCCATACCCTATCCTCCAAGACCCAAATCGTAGGCGCTGTGATGTCGCCACATGCCTGAATTCCAAGAGGCACTGTGAGTCCCGAGTCTTAATACCAGGGATGCGAAGTCAGAGGGAAGGAGAATTGATCACTCAGCCCTAAAGTGAGAGAAATAACCTAAAAAGGGAAGAGTCTGGTTTGATTCTTGGTTCAGTCCTTTATTGACCAAGGGGCCTGGGGCAAGTCACGTCACCTCTCTGAACTTTAGTTCCCTCATCTATAAGGTAGGGATAAAAATACCGGGGCTGACGTAAAGTGAAGCTGAAGAAAGAGATGGAACAGTGCTATCTGCTTTAATGAGCTGTTAGGGATCTGTCCCAGCATTGAAACAGATAAACAGATATGCTCCACAGCATTCCACTCAGCTGGGAGCCCCCTGAGGGCAGGGAAGGTTCTTTATTCAGGGCTCTTTACCCAGTACCTAAAACAGTGACTGGCATGCAATAAATATTTGTAGAATCAAAGCTCTCATTGCAGATAGAATAAAATCCAAGATCCTTGCTAGAGAAACGTCCTGACTGCTGTCACCCCTCTGACCTCAACTCACACTGTTCTCCCCACTGTCTTGGTCTCATTTTATTCTCTTTTCCCACAACCCTGGGTCCTCCTGCCTAGAACACTGTTCCCTTCTTCAAGGTTGGCTCCGACTCTTGAATATCCCTCCAGGCTTCACTTCACTGTCACCATCTCAGAAAGTCTCCCCAACAGCTCCCACCCAATCTACTGCAAGTCCCCCACTGTCCCCTCTTAAAGGGCTCTGCTCTTTTCCTTCATAAAAATAATCACACTGGGTGCAGTGGCTCACATCTGTAATTCCAGCACTTTGGGAGGCTGAGGTGGGTGGATCATGAGGTCAGGGGTTCAAGACCAGCTTGGATAAGATGGTGAAAATCAGGCCGGGCGCGGTGGTTCACGCCTATAATCCCAGCACTTTGGGAGGCTGAGGCGGGTGGATCACAAGGTCAAGAGATTGAGACCATTCTGGTCAACATGGTGAAACCCTGTCTCTACTAAAATACAAAAAAAAATTAGCTGGGCATGGTGGCGCATGCCTGTAGTCTCAGCTACTCGGGAGGCTGAGGCAGGAGAATTGCTTGAACCCAGGAGGTGGAGGTTGTGGTGAGCTGAGATTGC